>VBSM01002121.1:4304932-4381415 GCA_008086735.1 Cheirogaleus medius | reverse complement strand
GGGCGCTGGTTGGTATTTTGTTTATTGCAGTATAAGTTCTGGAGGACTTGGTCACATTCAGAGCTTTGCCTGTGGAAAAGGGTGCCTGTGAATCTTGGTGCTTCCAGCTCTTTTCATTGCCTGGGAGAAGGCCCGTATTGGGCCTGAAGCTCACCTGCTTCTCAGACACAGTGAGTTTCTTGGACTTGGCACAGACAAGGGTGTGGGACGAAGGGAAGTGCTGTGAGTGGTGGGCAAAATACTGACTTTGGGAGTCAAAGGAGATGCAGTGTAGAAAGGTATTCACAATATATTGTGATCATATCAAAGCAGTATTATGTAATCCCATTTTTTAGTGAAGAATCAACTCCAAAAAAAGTCAATCGAAAGTATCTGGGATGCGAAATCATAGGTGGTGGTGGTTTTCTTTCTTGTTTGTGTTTCCTCATTTTTTCTACAGTCGATGTGTATTTCTTGCACAAAGAAAAACAACAGTTATTTTAGAAAAGAAATTCTATAAACAAAACAAGTAGCAAGGTGGGAAAAATATTTGTGACAAATGACGAAGAGCTAATTTCTTTAATTTGAAGAAAATTGTGCAAATCAATAAGAAATGTATGAGCAACCCAGCCAAAAAACAGGCAAAGGATCTAAACAGACAGCTCTCCTCAAAATAACTGTTACTATTACTTTTTCTACTACAACCGCTGCGACTACTGGTAGCTGAGACTCTGTGCTCACCGTTTGCCAGGGACTGTGCTATTTCACTTACACTTTCTCACTTGATCCTCAGAACAGCCCTATGAAATGGGTCCCATCCTTATCTCCATTTGACAGACGAGGAAACAGAGTACAGGGAGGCTACGTGACTTGCTTTATAACCCTGATTGGTACCCCCAGGGGTCAGTGGGTGGTTGTGTGACTCAGCCTAGCCGGAGTCAGAGCCCTGCCCTATTGTCACCACTACAGATGACCGTGAATCCAACGAAAAGTTGTTCAGCTCACTTGTAGGTAAGGAAATGCAAATCACAACAGTGAAACTATTTTTATTATCAGAGATTAAAAAACTTGATACCCTATATTGGGGAGAATGTGGGACAACAGGCACTTTTGTACTGTTAATGAGGATGTGAATAGGTAAATCGTTTTTTGGAGGTACAGTTTGGAGATATTTAAATTATAAGGGCACTTACTCTTTGAACCCAGCAAATGCACCATCAGGAATTTACCTGCAGAGATATTAGCAAAGGATTTATATTGAAGTGGACTTTTATAGCAAACAACCCAAATGCCTATCAAAAGGTTAAAAGTTAGCTTGGAGCAGTGGCGCATGCCTGTAGTCCCAGCTACTCAGGAGGCTGAGGCAGGAGCATCACTTGAGCCTGGGATTTTGAGGCTGTGCAGTGAGCTATGATCAGCCACTGCTTTCTAGCCTGGGTGACAGAGTAAAAAGCAAAAAAGGTTAAGGGTTAAATAAATTACGATGATCTCTCCAAACAATAGCCGCATACAATGGGCTGATAAGGGGAGGAAAGCTCTCCAAGGTCCAACATGAAGTGCAGGAAGCCAGGCCTGGAGCATTCCCTGTGCACACAGGCTGGGGTTCACACGGATTTTCCTGGAAGCCTACACAAAACCCCTTTAACAGTGGGTACCTTTGGGAGAAGGTTTGGAGACAGAAGGATAGAGAATGACTTTTTAAATTTTATATCCTTTTGTACTATTTGGTAAATGAACAAATACATTTTTTAAAGGCATTGAGCATATTGCTGACTTTAAAAGGGGTGGGGGGAGCCTCCGCACAGTGCAGGGTACGAGTCTAGTTCGTATCCTGGACTCAGTGAGTGACTGTCAGTAGTTCCGTGCTAATGACTACCTTCCATGTGTAGAAGACAGTATTTGAGTAGAAGAATGAATTATCAATAGCTTAAAAATATGAAATGCTGATTAAATCAGTGAGTGATTTTTGTTTTTATGGAGCAGTAAGAAAGCAGCAGAACTGTGAGTTTCTCTCGGGCTTGATGGTTACTGGCTTCCTGTATGTTCTTTGGGATAGCCCCCAAGGTCTGGTCTTGTCCACCTGTGAAGTTGAGCTACAGATGGCTGCACCTGTCAGTTATGGTTTGGAAAGACGTTTGATTTCTTAGATAAAAGGAACCTTTGAAATGCAAAATGACATTATAATGGGGATCTGTAATTTAAGGAAGAGAGATAAAGGATTTAAAAGGCTGACTCCAGTGTACAGTTATCACCCCGTAATCCTGTCTCACTTCATCTTGCTGTGATTCTGTGTGCCGGCATCCAAATGCAGGATGTCTACAAGCTCCTTGTGGAGTTTATGAACTTTGAGCTTTTGAACTTCAATAATGTAGGAAGTAACTGAAAGCATCTGTAATCTTTTTAATAATAAACATACCATTTTCTTTTCAGATTCCAATTTTAGCCATAGGTTATCATTTACCTTATAATAATAGTCTTTTACTTGTTATAGGATATGAAATAAATGCATATTTTATACAGGTGTTTAATGCAGTTTCCTAAAGTTTAATAAATATGCTTTTTAAAATAACAGCTTTATTGAGTCTTAGCCAAAGTAGCTCAGTTGGGAGAGTGTTAGACTAGAGATATAATTCATATACCGTACAACTTACTTAAAGTGTACAATTCATTGGTTTTTAGTGTATTCACAGTTGTACAACCATCGCTCCAATCAATTTTAGAACATTTTTATCATCCCCCCCAAAAAAACCCACATATCATTAAATATGTTTTAAAGGAGAAATCACAAAGGAAAAAATCAACAGTATGATTACAGCATAAGTGTAAAATATTTTTTAATTAAAAATTTTTAAGCCCACATAACCAAAAAACAAGAGTAAAAAGGAGAAAATAGGTATAGCATATGTGATTATAGACAAAGGGCAAATATAATAAAAAGCTAGATTAATAAAATTGACAATTGGCTCTTAGAAGACAAAGGACAGATACCCTCAAAAGGAAATGTGACTAGTAAACAAAAGTTATGGAAAAATTTTACCCTAATTAGTAATCAGAGGCATGCAAATCAGAATTAATGAGCGGGCACTATTTTTTCACCATTTTAATTGCTGAGAACTTTTTAATAGTGACCTATGTTGAAGGAAGTACAGTAAAATTTTAAGTTTTGCTGGCAGACATATAAATTCTTAAAGCAGTTTATTAGTCTCTATTAAAGACTTTAAAAACGTTTAACTGAATAATTCCACTGTGGTCAAGTATCTGAAGAAAATAATCCTAGGCATAGAGAATATTCATGAAGGTGTTCAGTGCAGCATTTCTTATAATTGCAAGGAACTGCAAACAACCTTGGAAGCAAGTGAAAGATAGAGTGAAGTCCCATCACGCACCTTATGTATCTTCTACAAAGTCAGCTGTGCTCACAGATGGGGAAAAAGGGAGGAAAGGAATTAAAACAGTGCGGATACTTCAGCCAGCATGAGGAGGAAGGGCAGATGTGTTTCTCTGTGGGTCGGGATCAGCTTCCTGTGCCGCTGGAGGTGTGACTGTCTGGTTAGGCTGGTGTGACTCAGTTGTTGAAGATGAGGGGCTTTTGCTCAAGGCCTCACCACATCAGCCAGCCACTGTCCTTTATCTAGTGCTCAACCCAGGAAACCCCTCCCTTATCTCTCTAAGAAATTAAAAAATTATTCTGTTTGAAATATTCCACAATTAAATATTTTGCTTATGTATTCTTTTTAGACTGTATTTACCACAAACTTTTATAAATTTTACCCTGTAAGTTTATATACTCATATATATGCAATTTTTGGCCCAGTTCCTTTGATGATGCAGTTAGCTTATGCATCCACTTAGTGAAATACCATATGTTTACTCAGAGTGATGGTTATGAAGATATGTAGCAGAATAGAAAAGCTTATGCCTATAGTGTTAAATGAAAAATGTAAGATACAAAGTTATAACTAGATAGAAAAATACATAGAAACAAAGAGATTGCAAGAAAGAAAAATTAACTTTCAATTGCCACTTATAGATTGTTTGGCATCTGCATAGCCCAAATATCAAAGTATAAACATTTTATTAAAGAATTAACACACAATCCTATGTAGTTTTTAAAAAAAATAAATTTCCCCACACCCATTAGCAATTTGTCCCTCCTCCCTACTTGGTAACTCTGTGGCCCACAGAACCTTTGACCATGCTAACTGAACGTGAGAGTGAAGAAGCCCAGTTGCTTGTCAGTACCTTAGTATGATTACCAGAATGGCGAAGTTTTTCCTTGGTCTGTCATATGACGCAGGAGGGCAGTTACTAGTAATGCTTCTTAGGAACATTTTTTGAGCCAAGAGAAAATTTGGAGAATTCCCTTTGGAGATAGATTACATTCAGGCTTAGAAAAGTGGGAGAAAGGGGCGCCTGTCTAGCTCAGATGATAGAGCATAATAACCTTAATCTCCGGGTTGTAGGTTTGAGCCCCACATTGGGCATAGGTTTAGCGGGATCTGGTGGCATGCGCCTGTGGTCCCAGCTACTGGGGAGGCTGAGGCAGGAGGATCACTTGAGCCTAGGAGTTTGAGGTTGCTGTGAGCTGTGATGATGCCACTGCGCTCTAGCCAGGGTGACAGAGTGGGGTTCTGTCTCAAAAAAAAAAAAGGTGGGAGAAGAAACAGACTTTATTACCCCTTTTAAGAGTTCATTTAGCTAATGAGAGTCTGATGAACAAGTTTTGGAGGTGTGCTAAAAAAGCCCCGAGTAAAGAGTCACGGACCAAGTTGGGGGCAGTTGCAGAGGTCCATTTGGAAAGCTGAGCTAAACTGCCAGTTCAGTGCCTGCCAGGGACATGGTTCAGGATTGCCATCCAAGTTAACGGGGCGCACTCCAAGAAAATGAAAGTGCCACTTTGAACTGCTGCTCTCTGACGTATGCCAAGGTTCAGGAGAAGGGACATGTCGTGCGTGGGACGTGAGTGAAGTAGCAAGTGGGCCAAGAATGAGTGGAAGAGGAGAGGGAAACCTTCACTGTTCCCACTGTGCGATCAAGTACGAATAAGGTACCGACGCTTGGCTGGACCCACCAGGCCCTTCTGACCCTTTGCCCTTCTACAGGTGACCCTGCCCTCAGCATGAGCCACTGGATGTTTCATCAGCAGGCCCTGCAGGAATACATCCTGATGTGCTGCCAGTGCCCGGCCGGGGGCCTTCTGGACAAGCCTGGCAAGTGAGTGCTTTCTCTCTGGGCAGGGAGGGGTGGCAGGGGAGACAGGCGTGCACCCGAGGCCTGCCCAGAGCCAGACCTTTGACGGCCGAGGGGTCCCTTTCCACCCACTGCTCGGTGCTCGTGTCGCGTGGAGAACAGCACCCCTTCGAGTGCCGCCGATGTGGCACCTCGGCTGCCCGTCTTGTCCCCCAGCTTCCCCGCGCCAGCCCGCCCCTCGCCCCCAGAGAGGTAAACAGATCGCAGGGTTGGTAGCTCTTCTCCCCAGACTCTTTTTTTAAAAAACCTGATTTAAATAGAACAGGATACTGGACTTTAAAACCCCTAAGCATTGTAAACAGAGATTATAGTCACAACTGTTACAGAGTAAATGACTGAGCTCAAATCTGAGATGCCGTAATAAAAGGGGAAATAAGTCCTGATTCCTTCTGTCACTCACCCTCCACACCAACCCCAAACCCACATTGTGCTGCTGTTGGCACAGGGGAAGGCCTGGCCTGGCAATTTTTCAGGAAGAATTTGGCTCATATCTAGATATTTTGGTATTTTTCTAGAGGGATATATTAATTTAGCACTAGCACAGCCCCTGGAGAGCTCTTTCCAGAAGACAGCTGGAGTAACCGACTCTAAAATTACTGTTCCCGCTGGGAAGGGTTGGAGAATGGGGCTTTGTCCCACACGGCTGGGACAAACCACGCTCCCTCCAGCCACATGGAGGACAAGGGGCGTGTGTGATTGCACCTCGGGCCTTAGACTTGGTATGGCCGTGTTCGGGAGACGTGTGGGGCACACAGGAGCACCTGCTCAGAGCTGCCCTGCCCTTCCAGGTCACGCGACTTCTACCACACCTGCTACTGCCTGAGCGGTTTGTCCATAGCCCAGCACTTCGGGAGCGGAGCCATGCTGCACGACGTGGTCCTGGGAGTGCCTGAAAACGCTCTGGTAAGACGGGCAGGGGCTTCACACCCCTCCTCCACAGGGTCCTCTGGACAGGAGGCTTCCCAAGCGAGCAGAGCAGCCACTCGTGTCCCGTGTGGACAGGCTGGGAAGCTCTGTGGAAGCCCCCGCCCTCCTCGTATTGTGCAGCCTGTCAGAGAGGACGTGACTGCGGAGGACATGCATCTCCGGGCAAGCCCCGGGTTCCTGTGGGCAGTCGGACCTGTGGCAGAGCTGTGATGCCTTCACCCTGGAGTCAAGGACCTAGCCCACCACTTCTATTCGTTCCCTCTCGAGGAGGCCACGGTTACTTGTCACTGTGAGGCCGTGAGTTCACCAGGCCCGTGACAGCATCTGCGGCTGACTCTGTCTCTGGGAGGTGTCAGCTTACACGCCCTCTCTTCAGAGAATGAGATCCCTGAACCGCTGTGTTGCCGCGCCTCGTTCGTTCCCTTCTGAGCGCTCGTCACAGTTGGTGACGTATTTGTTCAATTCCTGGTTGTCTGTTTCCCTCAGAACACGCCAGCCTGGTGAGGACAGGACGCTCACATGCAGCCAGTCCTGCAACAGCCTGGCAGAGGAGCCGCTCTGAGCCTAGACGTGATCCGACGGAGGCTGTCCCCAGTGATCACATAGCAGGGCCTGTGCAGATTGTCACGAGCGCGAGAGCAGTTCCGCACAGCCCTGCTTCTACAGATGTTTCCTCATCTGTGTCATTTTAACTTCCCCTGTTTCTCTTAATTGGGAAATATTTCAAACAGAAGAAACACAATGGCCAATAGATGAAAAGATACGCAGCCTCATTCTTAATCAGAGAAAATCTGGCTGGGCGCGGTGGCTCACACCTGTAATCCTAGCATTCTGGGGAGCTGAGGTGGGAGGATCACTTGAGGTCAGGAGTTCAAGACCAGTGTAAGCAAGAGTGGGACCCCGTCTCTACTAAAAATAGAAAAATTAGCTGGGTGTGGTGGTGTGCACCTGTAGTCCCAGCTACTCGGGAGGCTGAGGCAGGAGGATCTCTTGAGCCTAGGAGTTTGAGGTTGCAGTGAGCTATGACGATACCACTGTACTCTACCCAGGGCAATAGAGTGAGACTCTATCTCAAAAAAAAAAAAAAGAGAAATCGGAGAAACAACCATTGAGTTTTTCTAAATCTAACATTTCTCCCTGTTGGCCTCTTATGTACCCCAGGGGTAACCCTCTCCTAAATTTGACATGTGTCATGCCTGCAGATGTTTCTGTACTATAACTACATATGTATTCATGAACAATAAGTATGCAGTTGTTTTTGCATGTTTTCAATTTTTCCCCCTGTTTCATGGGAAGGCTTCCATCAGTTCACCACTAAGTATGGTACTGCAGGGTGGTGGTAATAGCTTCCTATCAGGTTAATGTTCACCTCGGTCCCTTGCTAGGTTGTGTGTGTTTCAGTCATAATTTAGTGTTAATTTTTGAATGCTTTCTCTGCATATGATTTTCTTTAATATGGTATGTTTCATTATGAGTATTCTGATAAGCCTTATATTCCAGGGATACGCCCTTCTTGGTCATAGTAGAGTGCGCGTTTGTTGTGTGTGTTCGATACACTACTGTGGATTCGGTTTGCTAGTATTTTTTGCCTAGTATTTTTATAAGAAAGATCTAAAATTTTATTTTATTGTTTTCCAGTGTTTCAGGATAATATCATAGCTCATAAAATTAGATGGGTAGCTTCCTCCCCCTTCCACTTTTTTTTTTGTCTCTGAAAAAGTTTGTATAGGTCAGAGATGATCTGTTTCTTGTAGGTTTGCTAATACTTGCCTGAGAAACCAAAGAAAATACCAGAAACCACCTAGGTCTGGTATTTTCTTTGGAGAATGGCAGTAGCAGAATAAACAATTGTCATTATTGATTTAATTTATTCATATAGGTTTTTAGAAATTCCTTCTTGAGTTAATTTGACAATTATTTTTATAAATTATTCAGTTTATCTGAATTTTTATGTTTTAACATGAAGTTGCTCATACTATTCTTAGAAATTTAAAAATCTGTCCTGAAATTAGGTCCCCTTCTTCATTCTCCCACAGTAGGAGAATCCTGAGTACTGGGCTAGATTTATGCCCCATCTCAAACCTAAAGCTGCTCTTGGGTTTCAGTGATATAGAATAATATAAAAGAATATAAATGACCTGAAATTCCTTATTGCATAATGGACGTGGTCCTTTTTCTTGATTATAAATGTAAACACATTTACATGTTTAACACATTTTTTAATCAGAATATATAAAAATATAAATAAGAAAATTTAAAAAATCACATCACTTAATATTTTGGTATATGTCCAGTTTTTGCCTATTTATATACATCACATCTACACATTTTTTAAAAGTTTGAGATAGTATTATATATACTGTTTTTCACAATGTTAAAAGCATTTGCCCATAACATTAAATATTTAAAATGGCATTTTTTCCTTTTATCTTATTGGGGTACAAATATTGTTAGGGTTACATATATTGCCCCTGCCACCCTTCCCTCCCGCCGTGCCAGAGCATCAAGCATGTCCAACCCCCAGGTGGTGCGCACCGCACCCATTATGTAAGTATACATCCTTCCCCTCCTTCCCCCTCCCGCCTGCCCACCACCCGATAAAAGTATTTTGGTTTTTTTCTTGACATTTTGGTTACATTTTATATCTTTGCCTCTCCCTAAGAAGGGTTAGAGGTATTCCCTTCCCCCCAACAATGCTCGCCACAACCCTAAGATGTGGGTCTCCCCCGCCATCCTCTGGTGAACACCACCACCATTTGAGCACCATAGTTTTAATCAGTCAGTACCAATTTGATGGCGAGTAGATGTGGAGCCCATTTTCTTGATCTTGCGTCGCCTCACTTTGGATAACGGGCTTAAGCTTAATCCAGGATAGCATAAACGGTGCTAGCTTACTGTCGTTTCTTAGAATTGAGTAATATTCCATTGTGAGCATATACCAAATTTTATCCACTCATGAATTGACGAGCACTTGGGTTGTTTCCATGATCTTGCAATAGTGAATTGTGCTGCCATAAACATTCGGGTGCAGATGTCTTTATAATAGAATGTCTTATGCTCTTTTGGGTAGATGCCCAACAATGCTATTGCTGGGTCGAATGGTATTTCTATTTCTAGCTGTTTGAGTTATCTCCAAATTCTTTTCCACAGAGGTTACACTAATTTGCAGTCCCACCAGCAGTGTAAGATTGTTCCTATCTCTCCACATCCTCACCATTTGTTGTTTTGGGATTTCTTGATACAAGCCATTCTCACTGGGGTTAGGTGGTATCAAAATCATTGTGATTTTGATTTGCATTTCTCTGATGATTAGAGATGTTGAGCATTTTTTTTATATGTTTGCAGGCCATTATTCTGTCTTCGTTGGAGAAGTTTCTGTTCATTTCCGTTGCCCATTTCTTGATGGGGTTGTTTGATTTAAAAGGGCATTTTTAATGGCTGTATAATATTCCCCTATGTCCCATATACTATCTAAAATGTTTTTAGCAAATATCCTATTTTTTTTTTTTTTTTTTTTTTTTTTTTTTTTTTAGAGACGGGGTCTCGCTCTTGGTCAGGCTGGTTTTGAACTCCTGACCTTGAGCTATCCACCCGCCTCGGCCTCCCAGAGTGCTAGGATTACAGGCGTGAGCCACCGCGCCCGGCCTCAAATATCCTATTTTTGATCATTTGGGCCTTGGGTAATCTTTGCATCTCTGATAATTGCTTATATGAAATTCTTAGAAGTGCATTTCACAGGGCAAAGGATGTGCCTGTTTCCAAGGACACCAGCATGACTAACTGGCATCTGTCCTTCCCTTTGCAGCAGCCCACTCACCCCGTGTACAACATTGGACCAGACAAAGTGATCCAGGCCACCACACACTTTCTGCAGAAGCCAGTCCCAGGCTTCGAGGAGCATGAGGATGAGGCAACAGCAGAGCCTGCAACGGACTAGAGGACCCGGGTCCCCACGGCTCTGTGCTCACCCGTCTCCCCAGTCAGACAAGGTTTATACGTTTCGATACATTCTGTGTTACACAA
Source organism: Cheirogaleus medius (assembly GCA_008086735.1). Classification (NCBI taxonomy): domain Eukaryota; kingdom Metazoa; phylum Chordata; class Mammalia; order Primates; family Cheirogaleidae; genus Cheirogaleus; species Cheirogaleus medius. Next base: position 4,371,236 of record VBSM01002121.1, on the reverse strand, counting down.
GCCTTAGCCACTATGGAGCTGTGGTTCTCTTTGTCCTTTCTTGTACAACAAAACAAAACCAATGGCTCTAGGTTTGGAGAACACAGTGGTGTGGTTTTTAAAATTCTTTCCACCTGTCAAACCAAAAATCTATCAGCCCGTGTGGCTGGGGAGCAGTGCATGCTGGGAGGAAGCAGCCCCTCCCTGCCAGTGTCCAGCCTGGACAGTCTGGTTGCGATGAATGGTGTCTGAGTATTACAGCACCCAGAGCCGCTGCTGTGACTCCCACTTGCATGCCACCATTAAATCGCCAGACAGGGTCCCTCCCATGGGTGGAAATAAGTCATTCCATGCCAAGGGTGGGATTTGGGTCCCACCAAAGTGAGTTCTCCAGAAAGGACCATGGTGGGGCTGCACCGGGCGGTGCCTCTGTCTCTCACCTCCCACCGTGGTCAGGAACTGTGGGGGGGAGAAAGGTCTCCTCGAGTTGAGTTCTTTCCCCTCAACACAGGAGAACTGAGCCATGCGTCCACTCCAAAGCCACACTTGGTGCACAGGCAAGGTTTGTTTCAGCCCAGGTGAGGCGACTTAGACCCAGGAAACCAATTATGAATGCAAAACGAGCCTCTCGTCCAGCTCTGTGCCAGAGGAAGCACCCCCCGGGGTCCCCCATCATGTACTACGGAACCCCTGATGTCCTCAAGGCAGTGCCTGCAGCCCATGGCCATTCTGCGTGTTTCCATCTTTCTTCCGCCAGACTCCTAGCCCACCCTCCAAGACTGTTGTCTTTTCTCACCCAGAGTATTAACACAACTAAAAGTCTTTCACCTTAATTTATGACTCAGGATTTATTCACGTCCGCCCACTCTAGGCTCACAGAAATAAAATCAAGTGCTAGACTAGCTGGCTGCTGCCCAGGCAGAGGCCTCAGAAGCTGGTGGTGGCAGCGGGGAGCACCGCCCCACGTGCTGGGCCCTGGCAGTGCCTCTGCTGCACCCCACGGAACCCTTTCTCGATAATTGAGGTGTCGAGTTGGGTCATCTGTCCACTGCTGTGGTCACAGCAAGCCCCGTGTCACTGACCCAGTCTTTATGCAAGTGGCTGTGGGCAGACAGGAGCTTAGAGATGCAGCATGAGGCTTTTCTCAAAAAAACTGGCCATTTGCTGCCTCTAATTCCCTATTGCTTTGGTGTATTGGGCTACGTATTTACCTCCTTGAAATAATAAAGGAATAACATTTTCTATGATGTCTCTTGTGATCTGTACCAAGAAAATGCCTTCAGAACGCCCAAGGTTAGGCGCTATTGAAGGTGGTTCATGGGGTGGCAAGTCTCCTGTGTGCGAGATTCCGGGCCATTTGTGTCAGCGATTACAAAGAGGTATGACCTGAGTTCTTCCCTCACACCGTGTCCTCTTAATTGGGCCTAACCTAACAAGGAGTGGGGGGAGTTATTTTCCAAGCTCCCTGGAGCAAATTCAGGGTGCTTTGTCCCAGCTCTCTACACATGCCTTTCGTGGGCTCTCTGTGTCTGTTTCTGACCTACAAGCAGCAGGGACTGTGCCCCCATAGCATTCAGCATGGGTGGGTTGATGTCCTGGCCAGAGGCAGGGGCTGTCACAGGGACTGATCGGAATCCTGTGGTCACTTTTGGCTTTCCCCCTCATCTGGCGAGAGACCCTGTCCCAAGGGAGACCAAGAAGGTAGGTGCCCTGTGGCTTGATACTCCTGGAAAGGAGAGAAGAGTGTCCTCAAAGGACACCCCAATCCACACTGGGAGTGTAATTCCTGCCTCCTGTGCTATATCCGGTCTGCAAAGCAACATACTGAAATGCATCTTTCCCTCTCTCTAACAAAAGGCAAAACCTCTCGGCACCGGAAGCCTCAAGATACTGTGAGATTAAAGTAATAATTGGTGTGGTTAAGAGACAGGGACTGCCTTAGTCTGAACTGGCTTCATACCAAGGAGAAGAGATTTGAGCCGGGCCCTTAAGGGGAGGTAAAAACAGCCTTCAATGTGGGTCCTGGAGATAAATTCTTGGAGAAATTATGTGGGTCCTTGAGCAAAAGATGCATAGCATTCCAGATGGGTCACCCCAAATATTTTCCCTTATCAATAAATACAAAACTACTACAGATCTCTGTATCCAGACAGGCCCCACCTTTCCCCTTAGAGCCCATCCCAGACCCCCCCTGAACGCCGTGTGAGTTGGGAAGCCTGCCAGACCCTACCGGGAGCAGAGGGAGCCTCGTGGAGCAGCAGCATAGACTCCCCCGCGATAACAGCACACACCAACAGTACCCTAGACTGCCTCTCCTCATGCTGTCATTGAGCATTCCTTCATGGCTGGATGCTTTCCAGGTAATATCGTCAAATGACAAATGTACTTGGTCTGTAAAGCTTGGACCAAGCACCCTAGTCACCCACATGCACTGCTTGGTGACATTCATTGCCTCTAATGGGAAGGAGAGCATAGTATGATTTAAAACACTGTTGCAATGGCCAGAAAACCTGACCCAAACTGGCTTAAAGCACAGAGGAAATGCTGACTCTGAAACCAAGTCCAGGAATTAGGTTGGCCATGTGAGTGCCTTCAGAAGGTTTCTCACCCTCCGTCTCTCCAACCTCAGGCTCTTTCCACATGGTTAAAATGGCAGCAGCAATAGCTCCAGCCCCTACATCCTCTTGGGTTAAATTCCGCAGACAAGAGCACCTGGTACCGCCCTAGCCTTCCTTCCCAACAAGTACCATTGCGTTTCACTGGCTTTGATCAAACCAAGTGCCTTTCTGAGAGGCAATCCAGTAGCCAGCAGAAGACAGGGCACTGATGGTCACATGCTTCTCCCATGCAGGGGAAATGAGACTCCATCAGAAGCACATGATCCTAAGAATGGGAAGGAATGCAGCCCCAGGTGCAAAGTAGGGTTGCCAAAGGGGGAATGGACGCTGGAGAGGCAGCTGGCCACCGTGCTGTACGACAGTGGATGATCACTGTGCTAGACACCTGTGGGGGCACTGCTGGCGTCCACTCCCCTCCCACACTGTGGCAGCCCAAAGATTGTCTGGGCTTGACCCTTCCTATCACCAGGCCCGGGCCCTGATGGGCTGAAGCCAGTCACTGTCATCTGCCTCTCTGTCTCAGTAGTTTGTCCAGCTCGGTAGTTATCAGGCCAAAGCCCGTCAGCTTGACACAGCTTCAGCGACTGATTCAGAGCCAAGTGTGTGATCTAGGATAGTCCAAAGAGAGAGAAGTCCTGGACATTTGATGGTAGGGGAATGCAGCTCTCTCCTATTAGAGAAGGTAGAATGTGTGGCCTGGGACTCCAATGACCATTTGCCTACCTAGAAGGAAGGCGGCCTTGGAACCCAACACATGTACAGACCCACAAGAGACTGAGAAACACAGCCTGACCACACAGCTCCTGAGGCCCTTGTTGCTTCTGATTTTCAGTTACACGAGCCAGTTTGAGTCAGATTTACTATCACTTGCAACCGAAAGCATCTTAATACAGTCACCTGTCACTTAACAACAGGGGATACATTCTGAGAAGAGTTAAGTGATTTTGTTGCGTGAGCATCACAACATGTATTCACACAAACCTAGATGGTACAGCCTACTGCACACTCAGACTATACGGCATAGCCTGTTGCTCCTGGGAACAAACCTGCACAGCGTGTTACTGTACCGAATACTGTGGGTGGCTGGAACACAATGGTAAGTATCTGTGTATCTAAATGTATCTATACATAGAAAAGGCACAGTAAAAATATGGTATGATAATCTTATGGAATCACCATGTACATGCAGCCCATTTTTGGCAGAAATGACATCGTGTGGCACATTAGTATATAAACTAAACTTTACCCCAGATTAGCCACAAGACCTGTTGCTTAAGAAACACTGACAACCCTCGCCACATCCACCCAAACAATAACCCCTTAGAGTCCCTTCTGGTCTGCTGCCTCTCATTTGATCCCTGACTCAACCTCGTGGGTGAGGCAGGTGTAGGTATTATCTGCACTTTACAACTGGAGAAACAGGTCAGAGAGCTTACATGAATCATCCAAGGTTTCCTAGCTATCAAGTGGTGGAGTCTAAAGCTGAGCCCTGATCTGCTGCCTCCAAATCCCATCGTCTTCCCCCATCCCAGGTCTCTGCAGGTGAAAGGGGTGGTCTCAGGTACTGAGCCAGTGGTTAACACGCTTGCATTTACCTCCAGGCTTGGTGATAAGCCCTCAGTGCCAGGCCCCATCTCTCACCAGGATGGGGATGGTGACAGCAAACACCCTTTCTAATGGTTCGCCTGCTGTCTGCCAAGTGCGTGCCACCCCAGTGCAGAGCGTGACGCCACGTGACTCGCACTGAGGCCGTGGTGACTCAATCTTCCCGGGAGCTAACCAGAGCCCTGACAGCAGCCAGCCTGCTCCAACCCGGCCCAGCCTGTCTAACCGGTTCCTGGACATCCTCTTTCACTTGCTGGCAATAGCCCCCCTGCCTCTGTGGGGCCTGCCGCTCCTCCCTCCTGCTTCTCTGGCACATCCAAGAACAAAACTAGGCAGGGCTGCGACTGTGTGCTCCTCACCAGCTCAGCTTAATGGAAACTGTCCCTTATCCTCCTCTCCTCCCCCACCCCCCGCAAAGAAACACAGCTCTCACAAAATAGAAATAAATGCACTTTTTGAAATAAACTATTTTAGAATAGTTTGAGATTGACAGAAAAATTGCAAGAATAGTACACAGAGTTCCCGTATGCCCATCAGCTTTCCCTGGGGTTAACATTTTACATTAATGGGGCATTCGAAGTAATGAATGAACCGATATTGATATGTTATTAACTAAAGTCCATACTTTCTTTGAATTCCCTTAGTTTTTACCTAATGGTCTTTTTCTGTCTGAGGATCCCATCCAGGACATAGTACATTTAGTCATCATGTCTCCTTAGGTTCCTCTTGGCTGTGACAGTTTCTCAGACTTTCCTTGTTTGTGAGGACTTTGACAGTTTTGAAGAGTACTGGTCAGGTATTTTGAGAATGTCCTTCAATTGGGATTTGTGATGTTTTCTCATTAGACTGGGGTTATGGGTTTTTCGAGGAAGACCACAGAGGTAAAGTGCCATCTCGTCACATACCAAGCGTACATGCTGTCAACTTGATTTACATGTTTACTCTGGTGTTTGCCTTGGTGACCCAGCAGAGGCACTGTGTGTTCGGTTTCTTCATGAGGTTACTCTTTCCCCCTTTCCATAATGTGCCTTTAGAAGGAATTATTATATGATGTGCAGCCCACGCTTAAGGAGCAGGGAGTTCTGCTCCATATCCTTGAAGGCAGATTATCTACATAAATTATTTGGAATTCTACATGGGGGATTTGCTTACTTTCCGTTTATGTATTCAGCCATTTCTTTCTATCAGTATGAATGCATGAATATTTATGCTCCAGGTTACGCTCTAATAACTTTTTATTTTATTGCTCATATTGTTCCAACTTTGGCCATTGGGAGCGTTCTCATTGGCACCTGTGTCCCTTTGATATACCCCTCCTTTCTTTCAGTAATAATAATGCATTTTTTCAAGCTTGGCTATTTTAATATTTTTTTAATTTTAAATTTTTTCTCTTTTTTGAGACAGAGACTCACTCTGTTGCCTGGGCTAGAGTGCCGTGGCATCAGCCTAGCTCACAGCAACCTCAAACTCCTGGGCTCAAGCAATCCTCCTGCCTCAGCCTCCCGAGTAGCTGGGACTACAGGCATGCGCCACCATGCCCGGCTAATTTTTTCTATATGTTTTTAGTTGGCCAATTAATTTCTTTCTATTTTTAGTAGAGACAGGGTCTTGCTCTTGCTCAGGCTGGTTTCGAACTCCTGACCTTGAGCGATCCTCCCGCCTCGGCCTCCCAGAGTGCTAGGGTTACAGGCATGAGCCACCACGCTCGGCCTATTTTAATTTTTTTAAATTTCAGAATATTATAGGGGTACAGACATTTTGGTTACATAAATTGCTTTTGTACCATGAGTCAAAGTTATAAGTGTGCCCATCCCCTGGATGTGTGCACTGTACCTGGTAAATGTGAATTTACCCATTCCCTCTCCCACCTCCTACCTGTTGGATTTCCTATGACTGTTATTTCCATATGTGCACATAAGTGTTGATAGGTTAGTTCCAATTTAATGGTGAGTACATGTGGCGTTTGTTTTCCCATGCTTGTGATACTTCACTTAGTAGAATGGTCTCAGCTCCATCCAGGATAATACAAGAGGTATTAGTTCACCATTTTTTTATGGCTGAGCAGTACTCCACAGTATACATACACCACATTTTATAAATCCACTCATGTATTGATGGGCATTTGAGTTGTTTCCGTATCTTTGCAATTCTGAATTGTGCTGCTATAGACATTCAAGTGCAGGTATCTTTTATATAGAATGTCTTCTTTTCCTTTGGGTAAATACTCAGTAGTGGGATTGCTGCATCAAATGGTAGCTCTACTTTTAGTTCATTTTGAGGTATCTCCATACTACTTTCCGTAGAGGTTGTACTAATTTGCAGTCCCACCAGCAGTAAGAGTGTTCCTATGTCTCCACCTTCATGCCAGAATTTATTGTTTTGGGACTTTTCGATAAAATCTATTCTCACTAGAGTTAAGTGATATCTCATTGTGGTTTTGATTTGCATTTCCCTGATGATTAGGGATATTGAGCATTTTTTCATGTTTGTTGGCCATTAGTCTATCTTCTTTTTATAAGTTTCTGTTCATGTCTTTTGACTACTTTTTAATGAGATTGTTTGATTTTTTTTCCTTCCTTATTTGCTTGAGTTCTTTATAGATTCTAGTTATCAGCCCTTTATTGAATGTATAACATGCAAATATTTTCTCCCATTCTGTAGGTTGTCTGTTTGGTCTAATGATTGTTTCCTTGGCTATGCAGACGCTTTTTAATTTGATCAGGTCCCATTTATTTATTTTTGTTGTTGCTGTGATTGCTTTTGGGTCTTCTTCATAAATTCTCTGCCTAGACCAATGCATGTAAGAGTTTTTCCAACATTTTCTTCTAGAATTCCTATAGTTTCATGCTTTAGGTTTAAGTCTGTTATCCATCGTGAGTTGATTTTTGTGAATGATGAGAGGTGCAGATCCTGTTTCAGTCTTCTACATATGGCTATCCAATTTTCCCAGCACCATTTAGAAAGCTCAATGAAATACAAGAGAAAATAGAAACCCAACACAAAGAAACCACAAAAACAATGCAGGAAAGGAGTGAAAAATTCACTAAAGAAATTGAATTATTAAAGAAAAATCAAACAGAACTTCTAGAAATGAAAAATTCATTCAAGGAAATATAAAACACAGTGGAAAGCTTTAAGAATAGGTTAGATCAGAAAGAATCTCAGAGCTTGAAGACCACACCTTTGAATTAAACAAATCAAAGAGAGAGAGCAGAGAAATAAGAGAACAAGCCTACAAGAAACATGTGATTAGGTAAAGAGGCTTAACATAAGAACCATAGGCATCAATGAGGTAAAAGAAGAAAATATACAAGGGTTGGAAAACTTATTTGAGGGAATATTTGACGAAAATTTCCCTGGCCTTGCTAGAAATCTAGATATCCAGGTAAAAGAAGCTCAAAGGATTCCTGGGAGATTCATTGCAAAGAGGCAAACACCCCAACACACAGTCATCAGACTGGCCAAAGTAAACATGAAAGAGGCACTCCTACGGTCCATAAGGTGAAAGCATCAGATAACTTATAAAGGAAAACCCATCAGATTAAATGCAGACTTCTCAACTGAGACCTTAATAATGCATTTTAATCATCACTTTCAAGAAGTATTGCATGCTGGTAATTGTTCACACTAGGTAACAGGCACATCTGGGTTCAGTATACTATTCTCTCAACTTTTGATCATATTACACTCCATAATGAGCATTGTATGTTGGTTACTTTGAGGGTGAGAGAGACTTTGTTGCCTCCTGCTGTACTTGTGACAGTCTGGGCTGTTGGGACAAAGGAAGTGACAGGAGTCTAGGACTTTAGTTCCCAGACCAGGATTCAATGTCACTGTTCTTTCAAGGGGGAAGGGCTGCAGGGGCACTCCTTCCAGATGTGCTGACACCCAGGAACCCTCAGAGGGAGATGCAGTCAGTGATGATAGTACTAGGGGTCTACGCTGTGCTCCTTGCTAGGCTCCCTCTCCCTAGTCCCGTGTCTCCGGAGCAGTGACTGCCATGTGCCTGGACACCAAGGGGCCTGTGAAGTGGTGGAACAGGAACAGTGCTCCAGCCTGTGCAGAGTGGGAGGCTCTGGCCCACCCTCCCCCTGCCTCTCTGGATGGCTGCATCTGGAACCTGAGGCTGGGCTCTCGTGGGGAGAACAAAAAGAGAGACCACCAAGAGCTTGAGGAGCAATGACCTGGCCCTGCCCTTTGACTCTCTCATGGTGCTGACCTTCTCTCACTAAGGGGCTCATCTCCTGAACTCCTCTGGCATTCAAAGCCCAGATGTGCACACTTGTGACACATGCACAAGTCTCATCTCTACCTACTCTAAGCTCTGTAAACTGCCTACACCTCCCCAGTGGCTGGCAGAGAGCTGGGCTGAGCCTACGTGTTGCTCAAATACCTGTGAGTTTAACTCATGCACAGGCAATCCCAGAGCAGACTTATCAAGGGCAGAGATGAACGTGCCCCACAGGGCTGGAGTCCATTGGCATGCACATATCTGTGTATGGTATTCATAGAGTAACTGCAACAGGCCAGGCACCATGCTAGGGGTGCAGCAGCCAGTGTGTGCAGAGCAGTTGCTGACCTTGTGGGAGCTCCCAGTCAGAAATACCTGCTTACCACCATTCTCTGCACATAGAGGAGGGTCCTCCTCTCTTATTTCCTGCAGGGGCAACATGGTCAAGTTGTTGTCCCTCCTCCCCAAAGTCTGCCACTAGCCTTGCAGTAGGTAGTCACTGTGGACGTGACATTCCATCTCTCAGCTGGCTGGCCTTGCTGTGCCCTTTTGGCCCAAAGCCGTTGGCTACTGTCCTTTAGCCCCAGATCTGCCCTGCCACCCCTGAGCTGTTGATGTCACCAAGAGATAGGAAACAAACACTGTGCATGGGAGCCACAGGCAGCCACACTGCCAGCTGGACTCCCCAGCCTGGGGATGAGAGGCTGGGGGTGTGGGCAGTGGCTCTGTGAGCCCATTTGGTTACTTCTTGAACCAGACTTTGCCTGGCTCATTCCATGCTCCTGGGTCACTGCAGGAGCTGGCATGAGAGAAGGCACACCTCTCTCTGCCGGCCTGCAGGCTGTCAGGTTTGTTTTTCTTGGCGAGAGGCTTAATCCCTCACCACATTCAGCACTGAAGTGGAAGGTTCTGGCACAGCATTCTTAATATTGGATCCTTGATTCTTTTTCTTCCCCCCTCTGGTCTTTAATTTATTAGAAAAATTTAATAGCAGAGATTGTGCTGGATAATTTTGCCCAGAGAAGGCCATGGGTATATGAGAGCCCCACCCTGCAATGGACATCAGAGGAAAACAATCCTAAATGGGGCCTGCTGGGGCAGCTGGCATTAGCACAGGGCGCAGGAGGGGACCTGCTCGGCTGGTTGTGAGTTGTCCAAGGCCACCTGCTCAGTGCACTTCTAGACACACCCATCCTGCTGGGTGTGGAGCAGGGTGAGCTGAAGCACGTGGGCCCCTGGGTCCGGCCAGCAGGATTGCCTGTCCCTACTTCACCCCACCAGGCAGGCTCTGCTCACGGGGCCCCTGTAGGGGAAGGCTGAAAAACGATGGCTTGACCACTATCATAACCAGTCCCGGCAAGAAACACCAGGCAGGCGCAAGATGTTGTTGTAGTAGCTCTGTGCCTGGCACCAGCCACTGCAGAAATACAAACTGGAACTGGAAGGAAGGATGGAACAAAGTCACCAGGATGTTAATGGCTATGAGCCAGCCAGCTAGAGTATATTTCATTTCCCAAGTCCATTTTTTCCCCAAAAGTTAAGAGATTTGGTTTTGCTTAAGTTCTTTCAGAAAACACACACAGATCATTTGTTACTGCCTTTTGGCATTCAACATACATTTACCTCCCCTTTAAGGATTTTAACACACTGAACCCTTACTACATCAGACAGAAGGTTACAGTTTACTGTACATTTCAATAAAACTCAGAAATAGTTGCACTGCCCAGGACGTATGAAGGCAAACAGACCTAAGAATTGCTCACATTTTACAGAGTACTAAGTGCCAGACACAGTTCAAGGGCTTTTCACACTTACGCCTTTAAGTCTCAGACAATGGCATTTGGTGCTGTTACTGTCCTCATGTTATGGCTCAGGAAGTCGGGGCAATGTCACCACAGAGGTAAGGGCTGTAGCTCATGTGCCGATCCAGACAGGGGGACTCTCCCACTCCAGCAGTGGTTCTGAAGCTCCCTGGGCTCCCTCCCCACCCGATGCCAGTGAAACACCGAGCAACAACACTTACCAGCTGGGTGAAGACGGTTCGCCATGTGAGCCTCCAAAACCGGAGCGTGGCCAGGCAGGTGCAGTCGCTCCACTCCCACCTAGAGTTAAGGCTGGCTCAGCCAAAGTGTTCAGGAATGGAGTATTTGGCCAATTTGATTTTCTCCTTGAGGAATTAACTAGAAAATATTTGTTTATCCCTTCCTAGGGAAAGTCTGGGGATCTATTATGAACCCATGCCTTAGTATACCCCAGACACTGAAGGAAATTCTTTGACCATTCACCATCTAGCAGAGTAGAGGTTGGTAAAACTCTTCTTCCCTACCTGGGTTTCCCCCTCAGGCTAGAGAAACAGTTTTGAACAAAGAAAGGCTCTAGCTTCACATTTCCAGAGGTTGTGGGAGAATGGAGCCTGGTGCACAGACCTGAGAGCAGGCCTTGCTCTGGCTGGATTCTAAGCCTGCCTGGGGACCAGGGGCCAGCCAGCGCATGGCATAGAAATGAGAGCTGCCCTGTGATCGTGATTGCATTACCCCTGCTTGGGGGATATAAAGGGGGTGGCAGGGGCAGCCCTTGGCTTTCTTCCTTCTCAAGTTTAAGAACATAGTTGCTCCGCCAGCCCTGCAAGACTGTTAGCACCCCAGAGGAGCAGGGAGACTCGTCAAGGCAGACCTAGGGACTAGGCTAGTTAACAAGCCTGCTTCCCCCAGTTTCCTCCAAGCGCAGCCTTAAAGGGTGCTGGCTACAGAGCCACTTTGCTAATTCAGCTCAGCTGTGCCTAACTTTCCTCAATAGCACCCTTTTGTTTGCCAGGTTATTTTGTTTTTGGGACTCAAACCTGAGTGACTTGAGGACCACCTGAGAGAGAGCTTGTTAAGCTGACTCTGTTGGGCCACAGCATGCTTTAGGTCAGAGGAGCTGGAGCCCAGAAATCCTTTTAACAAGCACCCCTGGGCACGACCCAAGGACCCCGCTTTGAGTAACATCACTATGGAGACTTTTGAGCAATCCTGCCTGGGCCCAATGTCCAGAGCTCCATATGGTGGAAGGGAAAGGGCAGAACCTCACTCAGGCTGATACCAGATATGACTCATGCACCCACAGGGACCTCTTCGGTCTTGAAGGGTCTGTCAGTCCAGTCCTGAGGTCACCTTGCTGCATCTAGACACCATGTCTGGTAAGAACAGGGCACATCTCTGAAGAGTGGGAAGCATTTGTGAGACATCAAGAAATCAACCCTGACTCACTCCAGGGAAGGTATCTGGGAGCTGGATGTTTCTATCTGCAAAGTTGGCCCTGGTCACATGCTCTGTGTAGATAATGACAGTGGGCACCTCAGTGCTCGCTTGGTGCTGAGGTCAAGCACATAATAAGCATTTAACCCTCCTGACCACCTCATGAGGCTAGTAGTATTTTTTATTTATTTAATTTATTTTTTTGAGATGGAGTCTCACTCTATTGCCCTGGCTAGAGTGCCGTGGCGTCAGCCTAGCTCACAGCAACCTCAAAGTCCTGGGCTCAAGCAATCCTTCTGCCTCAGCCTCCCAAGTAGCTGAGACTACAGGCATATGCCACCATGCCTGGCTAATTTTTTCTATATATTTGTAGTTGGCCAATTAATTCCTTTCTATTTTTAGTAGAGATGGGGGTCTCCCTTCTTGCTTAGGCTTGTTTCGAACTTCTGACCCTGAGTGATCCTCCCGCCTCAGCCTCCTAGAGTGCTAGGATTAGAGGCTAGTACTATTATCATCCTCATTTTATAGATGAGGAGACCAAGGCTGGAAGAAGTAACACAGCTACTGAGTGGCAGAGACAGGATTTTGAACCCAAGCAGTGTGACTTCGGAGGCCAAGCAGAAAACATACATATTATTTGAAACAGAATTCTGCTTACTGCAGTCCTAGCTCAGGCTCTCTCTTCTACCATCGATCTTATTTTTCAAACCTGTCCCACCTGGTGACAGCTCTCTGAGCTTATGTAATTTTTTTTTTAAAATGAGATGAGGTCTTACTCTGTCACCCAGACTACAGTGCAGTGGCATGATCATAGCTCACTGTAGTCTCAAATTCCTGGGCTCAAGTGATCCTCTTGCCTCAACTTCCCAAAGTGAGCCACCACAACAATGGTAATTCTTAAGTTGTAGGTGTTTTACGTGACTAGTATATCAAGAACTTTTTAAAAAAATGGGACCCTTTTAAATACCCTTGCACTTGGGGCAATTGTAAAGGCAGGGAAATATCAGGTGTACCACTGCAAAAGAGAAAGCAGTGGCTTTTAACAGGTCCCTCAGTGAAGCCACCTGCTGCAGTGACCAAGATCAACAGGTTATCTGGCTCTGCACAGGAGACTGCCCAGAGAGCAAGGTCAAAAACAAACCAGAGATTACCACCATTGTAAGAGTACAATGGTCAGACTTTGGTGTCCTGTGGGGGATACTTACACTCGTTTCCTAGACACACGTACCAGAAGGGACTTGGCTGTAACTTTGATTTGTTACCTTCAGCTGAGCAGCCTCCAGCCCAAGCTTTCATGCCTTGTTTTCCATCCAGGCAGCTGCTCCCAGTGGCTCTGCCCTTCCCTCACCATTTGCTAGCTTGCTCAGCACGGCCATCAGGTGGTTTGGATTTTCCTGGTGAACCAGCTAGCAATTATGCCCCTGGTCTTCCAAATGGTTTACTGAAATCTAGAGAAGCCTAAACTAGACCCCTTGGTCAGCCAAGGGTCTAGCCATGGTCCAACCATGCTGGATCCAGGGACTTGCTCTCGGGGACACCACCTATCCCCATGCTGGCTCAACTGCCCCGTCCTGTTTGCTCGCTACCTGCTGGGTGCCCAGCCTCACATGCCTTCCATCTCCACGTCAACACAGCTTCACCTGCAGCTCGGCTCTAATGCCAATCCTGAAAAACCAACTGTGTGGTGTATGAGTCTTGCTCTCCCAGCATCTTTGTTGTCCTTAATGAAATCATGGCTTTGGGAGTTTGATCATGTTTCAGATTGCCTCTTGTATAAACACTACCCATCTGCCAATGCCCATAACCAAAAAGAGATACCATGGATTTGACATTCAATCGACAGGAGCCCCAGCACTCTCTACCATTCTAAAGATAGTAACAAATCAGAGAACTGTTTTGACTTCACTTCCTCCCATGGTCTAGGAACAGCTGTATTTCCTGTCAGCCAGACAGGAAAGGCAAAGCTAAGCTGTGTTCTGGCCATAATTCCTTTTCCTTCCAAGGTCAAACAAGTTCAGGCTGGTGTTGGGTCCCAGCCTGAGTAGAGCCAACCTGATGCTGTTGTAGTCTTCTTGACTTCCAGCCCATGGCAGCTCTGCTGCCTCCTAGTATGCTGGAACTTTCTAGAAACTGAAAGGTCCTGGACAACAGCCACCTCTGAACTGGGCATTCATTACCAGGAGAATCCAAACCACAGCTCTGGGCTACCAATTCTCCCAAGGGTCATTTGTTTAGCAGGAACTGGATCTAGAAATGTTGCTGCAGATAACCCAACATCCCTGTCTGTCCTGCGAACATAGTCACCAGCACCTGTTTATCCACGCTCTCAGGCTGAGCGGAGCCCTCAGAACAAAGAGGAAACAGCTCTTGGTTCTGTAAGCCCAGGTAAGCCACATCTGCTCCTCTCTCGGGCTTCCACTTAGGCCCAGCAGCTTCCAGAGGGCTCTTCCCTCAGCCACCTTGGCCTTTGCAAGGGCAAGAAGACACCACCACCAAGAAGGATAAAATAAGTTTTTATTTATAGTCTTATAGTAAAGGGGGAAGCCTTAACTTGCAAGACAATTTTTCGGCAGTATGTACAACATACTTTTTATTTCCATGGAATGGAATCAAACACAGACCGAGACTACAGAGTATACACTAGAAATCAGCAAATGCCAGGAACGGAGTAGGAAAACGACAAAGAAATGAGGCCTAAACACACAAAACCCTTCACTGGGATCTGTTGACCACAGCCAGAACCAGGGCTGGATCACACCATGGAGACAGGTTCCAGGACAGCAGGAAAGGAAGTGGGGTGAGGGCAAGGAAGGGTCCGCACTGGGGTGCGGGTTAGTACCAGGTAAATTGCTCTTGGTATTTACATAGAAAATCAGTTGGCTCTATTTCTTAGAAATATACACGGAAAGAAAGGAAGATTTGATCATTACTTTATGAATCTGTCGCTTTGCAATATCGACATCATCAGAAATAGGGACAATTCACTCAGATTCAAATTTCAGTAGCAGGAAATAAATATCAAAACATCATCACTGGCCCTCAATACAAAACCTCTACCCCACCCAATACTCCCTCCCTGTCCCACCCCCAAAATAACCACTCCCTGGAGGCTGCCGCTTCACTGCTGCCGTCTCCCATACATACCCCTAGAGTGTCACGCCGCCCTCGTAAGGCTGGCACCGCAGGCTTAAACAGCTGGCTGAGAGAAGCAGGAGTGAAACATGCCAAAGACTCTGCGCTGCAAATTTGTCCCCACTTTCCTTACATATCACAAACTTCTTTAAGGATCTGGTCTTTCAATAGGAGCGATAAATAGCTTTTTAGAAAAAGAAACAAAAAATCCTTAAAAAAGGAAAAGGGGTAATTCTGATTACTCCAATCCGGTTGTCTTCTCAAAGCAGAGCAGTTCACAGATTCACAAAGTCTATCAAACAGAGGTGAGGGTGGACCGGGAGGAGAGGCCTGGGCGGGGCAGGCGTCCTCCAGGCACGTGCCCGGCAGGGCTGGAGGAGCTGGTGGGGTGGGCAGGACACTATGTGCTCAGAGGTCCGGCCGGCCGTCTGTCCTCCACAGAAAAAGCTGCCAAGTTGGGGTGTTTTGGTTTAAAAATTCCTGGTGGGGACAGGGAATCCCTGAAGGGAATACATTAAAAAAAAAATAGTGGAAATGGGGAAGGAGAACGAGAGCTGTTGTCCAAGAGCTTCTACGTAAAAATAAAAATTAAAAAAAAAGGGAGAAAGAGAAAAATAGAGTCTCTTAAATGGTTCTGAGGGTTCTAACGATGAACTGAAAGGAGGATGAGACGATGGAGACAGACAGTTTTTATTGCTGGCCTGCCCCGAGTAGCTTAGCTGGCCTCCATCCGGAGTTTCTTCCTGCTTTGGGGCTCTTCAGGCTCCGACTCCGAGCTGGAGTCCGAGCCCCCATCGAAGGCAGAGATGGTGCTGCCCTTGGCGTTGGTGTAGAGGCTGTTGTCTGAGGAGGGGTAGTTGGTCTGCAGCTGGGCACTTGACCTCGCCTTCTCCAGTGCACGGACTAAAAGGCAACCAAGGGAGCATGTTACCACCTTCTGGAGACTGGGTCCAGACTCAGACTCAGGGTCCAGCCTGTTCTTCCTAAGAGCTTGCTTGCTGGCCCCCAAGGTGCAGGGTGGCTCAGAAGTAATTCCTTCTGGTGGCTGTTCCACCCACACACTTCACTTCCCTCCCTCCTCTCCCAGCTGGACCTGGGGGCCCAGCAGACACGGCCAGTCACTCTGCAATCCCACCCAATGCTGAAGAGAAGGCTTGTGATGTCACCGTCCTGCCATGGAAGCCCAGTGTAGAGACCGGAGCATGTGCTCCCTGTGGGATGCAGCAGTGCAATGACAGAGGAGGAGCTGGCCCAACAATGTCAGGCTCCACAGGGTGTGAAGGCCACACAAAAGCAGGAAAGGATGACATAAGATGTATCAGCCAAAGGAAAGTTTTGGCTTAGCTCTCATTTGTACATGATCCCACTTGGAATGACAAGCTGGACACTTGGAAGCAAGTATACACACAAAATACCTGGGCCTTTTGACAGATAGCCCCTACATGCAGGCTGCTTGGCCCGGTAACCAACCCACTAATGCCGCCCACTGCCCATCCCTTGTTCAGCTCAGCTGGAGCCTGGAAGGTCAACCCATTTATTTTATTTCATTTTATTTTATTTGAGGTTTTCTAACCCAAGTGGTTACTTGCATTTCCTTTTACTTGCATCTTCCATGAGGGAGGAAGAGAAGTGAATTCCCCAGGAACAAAGAACTTGATCAGCTCTCGCTTTCCCCTGTGGTTGTAGGAAAAGGTGGGTGTGAGCATTTGAGAACAGCATGGGCTTGGCCCATAGGCTGCCCTGATTGGACTACCATTGACAATGGGGAGGGCTCACTGTCCCTGAACACCTGGAGTCTCTGGTACTTACATAGCACATTCCACTCCAAGGACCTCAAGGCTCTTTCAGACACCTGATGCCAGGTGTGATCCCTATTGCAGGCAGAGTACCTGAGCCCCAAGAGGGGAAAGATCAGGTCAGAAAAGATTCAAGTCTCCAGATGTCTAACTCCCTAGCCTCCACTGACTCTTCACTGGCGGCTCAGGTCCTTCCTCAGGACAGCTCTAACACTCAACTACTCAGGCCCCAAGAAGCAGGGCCAAGGCTGCTTCTGAGCGCATGCTCCAAGACTGGCTCTGATTCTGCAGGCCCAGGTGCGAAAGCCCTGACCTGGCCGGAGCACAGCAGGGCTGGCCGCCCCACAGGCTCAGGTGCTCACCTTGCTGCTCCAGAAGAGCATTCTGCCGCTTGAGGTCGTCAATATCTTGCTGGTGTGTGTGGTTTTTCCTTCGCATATATTGGATATACTCTGTGGCTTTGTCTAGGATTTGGGCCCGGGATGCCTGTTGCAATATGAGAAAAAGCACAGGGGACAAAATAAAGACCAAATCCAGGGAGTGAGGGAACCTTGTTTTTCTGCAACAGCAGCATGAGTGGCTGGAAACAGGAGGGTGAAGTGGGAAAAGGCTGACGAAATAGAAACTAACGGCTATTTAAGGCTTCTCTGTACTAGACAAGGTACCAAGTGCTTTACAGAGCTTACGTCAGAAGCACGATCTCAGAGGTGGCTCCACCAGGAACCCAAGGCTCAGAGAAGGGTACTGGTTTATTCAGCAGCTAGACAGTGGCATAGCCTGGATTTAAACTCAGGTCTGTCTGACTCCTGAACTATACTTCTCCCATCCCCTTTGGTTCTTTAGGTTGCTTTAAAGTCTTCAGCTTGACTATGTCTGAAAACATTAAAATACTACTTAAATGAAAGCTTAGGCCACTCACTCTGCCCGGGCCTGGCTATAGGCAGCTGGTCCAGAAAGACAAAAGCAAGATCTCAGTTGGAACTGGCATGGGAAGGGAGCGGGTATAATTTTTTCATCAAGGTCCTAGATTTCAGCCAAATTCTCAACCTTTTGTTAACTATTCCCCACTGAACAATGCTGCTGTGTCACTATTTCAGCCTTCCTGGCTAAAGAAACTTTCGTGAAAGCTGTCAGTGTTTGATGTCAACACAGGAAGGGCATGAGATTGGGCCATTTCAGGAAGCAACCACACCTCTACAATGGCTGTGGGTAGCCATGGCACTGCCCTGTCTGAGGAACAAGATAATAAGACAGTAAATATATGTCAGGTTACTGTATTCCTGAGGTCGAACTTGTCTGGGAGATCCCCTCCAGGCTGCAAACATGGCCAGTTACTTATGGCTGGGCAGCCAAATTGGTAGGTGGTAAAAAGCCAAGAGAAGCCTAAGGCAAGGTAGTCTAGTAGCTAAAGTCTGGCATTCATGCCACAGAGGCTCCTGAGCAGCAGGAAAGCTTCTCACTCAGGGTAGGGAATACTCAACAATTCTGTATTATAAACCCCATGGGTCCCAAACAACCAGAACACAACAGGGGGGAAAAGGCAAAGAAAACATCCACACTCAGGCTAGCAAACCAAATCTACTCATATTAAATCCTAACAATCTCAATTTACAGACCTCAGGTTGGCTGGGTATCAGAGAGCTTTATAAGGCCTGAGTTTATTCACCAGTTCTTGCAAGTACTAGAATTTCCAGGCTTTCCTCTTATAGCACCTTAAGGCAATTTCCTCAAGAGGAAATCCTTCATATACAATCAACCATTTTTATCTGGTACAAATTACATGCAAGGTATTGGGCAGACACTGGGGAAACAAAATGTATTAGTCATGGCTTCCTTGCCCAGAAGCTTGCTTACTATCTGGCTGAGAAGATAAATATATCTATATACAGACAAATCACAGGGCAGTACTGACAAGTGTAATCTGACTAGTACAGATTAGAAAGGCCTGGAGAGATGGCTTCTGGCTAGGGCGATTACCCACTGTGTGCCAGGTACTGGCTGTGGCACTGCACATGCACACACACACTCCTATCTGAAATAGTGAACCCTGCATTGGACCAAGGTAGAGTTTATGGGAAAAGGTCACTCTGAGTAAGAAGAATAGCACAGGCAAGGGCATGGGGTGTAGAAAAGCCAGATGTATTTCTTTAGTTAAGTCAGCTTATGCAGGAGGAATTAAGAGTACCTAGCAATGGATACTTCAGATGCTGTTTTCCATTTCTGCAATGGGGCCTTATTAGGGTCTAATTATTAGGTGATAACATAGGAAAAAAGGACACATAATGAGAAGGGGTCTAATTAAAATACCCTGCTTCTCCAGATTCTAGAGATGGAATTAAAAATGATTAGTATTGGCCAGGCGCGGTGGCTCACGCCTGTAATCCTAGCACTCTGGGAGGCAGAGGCAGGCGGATCGCTTGAGCTCAGGAGTTTGAGACCAGCCTGAGCAAGAGTGAGATCCTGTCTCTAATAAAAATAGAAAGAAATTAGCTGGACAACTAAAAATGTACACAAAAAATTAGCCGGGCATGGTGGCGCATGCCTGTAGTCTCAGCTACTTGGGAGGCTGAGGCAGAAGGATTGCTTGAGCCCAGGAGTTTGAGGTTGCTGTGAGCTAGGCTGACGCCATGGCACTCTAGCCCAGGCAACAGAGTGAGACTCTGTCTCAAAAAAAACAAAAAAATGATTAGTATTGTACGAAAGGAAGAATCTGGGAATTCAGGAGACAGAGGTATACTCTAGACTCTTATTACTAATAGGTTCTGCGACTGCAGATATAACATTTCTCTCCATGCTTACTCCTTATCTGACAAGAAGTTCTCTAAGAGCCCACCTAGCCCTCCAAATTCTACCCTTTCCATCACTGGTGTAACTGCTATGCACATTTACATCCCAGGCTCTCTTTAAATTTGCCTATTTTAAAACTATCTTTTCAAGCAACAGTTCCCAGTAAGCAACATTAGCTCTTATGTAACAACTCCTATGCATTTGGGACAAGGGAAAAAAAGCAAAATCTCTGAAAACAGAGAGGATTTGCAAATATTCAGTGATAACTTTTCATGAATGATCAGACTGAGTAGTGGCCTTCGTGTTACCAGTTTTTCCTTCAAATATTTATACATGAAACCATGAAATTAGGATCAAGAAGCAAAAAGTGAGCACTAAGCACAGCAAAACAAGCCAGAAGAGGGAAAAAGATCCTGCGAGTGATAGCAGTTTCCACTTCAGGGTAATTTTTGGATGAAGATAAAATTCATGGATGCTCAGAATATAGAGTACCTTGGGAACAAGAGGTTCCCAAAGAAGGCTGGGTTAGTTTAAACCCAGCATGAGGCCTCCAGAATGCTAAACACAGTCCTTCCTCCAACCTCTGCTGAAAAAGCAGAAGTGCCCCAGGTCAGTTGGGGTGTCTCTGACACATCACTAGTCCAAAAACATACTTCAGCATTAACTTTATTTTGCCTTTCCCAGGGTACTCAACAAGAATTAAAATCCAACAAGAAAAAATTTAAAGTACAAAATACAGAATTCCCCCAAATTTCCACATGCACGTAGTCCAGGGAAGAAAAAGCAAAAGGTTGAAACTCAAAATGCCAGACTCATCTAACATCCCCTCCTCCCATCTTTCCAAACCACATAAGATCATGTGATCAACCACAGCAATAAGGTGTGGGTAGGGTAGGCCCTTCCTTGCCTTTATGAGCTTATAATATGTGACCAGTAAACATGAAGCCAGCAAGAAACCCTGGGATTTATGGCATGGACTATGAACAGCCCCAGGCTTTCAGTTTCTGTTCCCTGAAAATGCTGTCAGTCAGCTGAGTCAATTGACAATCTCCACGTGAGTGTGACTGACCAGACAGAACTTGGTATTCAACATGTCCACAGTTCAAGTGTTGCCTCTGGGTACTCAGCAAGGACCTGAATAATTTTTTTTCCTGCTAGTGTTTACAATTAGAAGGTGCTAATTCTGATTCTGCTGTTCTGAGCAAAAATGGCTCTCTTGAATGGTTTGGATACAACCCTGAGACAGGACTGACTGTGGCTGACGGGACCGAAAAGGTAGTTTGGGCCACCTACAGAGTACTCTTTTTTTTTTTTTTGAGACAGAGTCTCACTCTGTTGCCCCTGCTAGAGTGCCATGGCGTCAGCCTTGCTCACAGCAACCTCCAACTCCTGGGCTCAGGCGATCCTTCTGCCTCAGCCTCCCAAGTAGCTGGGACTACAGGCATGCGCCACCATGCCCGGCTAATTTTTTCTATATTTTTGTTGGCCAATTAATTTCTTTCTATTTTTTAGTAGAGATGGGGTCTCGCTCTTGCTCAGGCTGGTTTTGAACTCCTGAGCTCAAACGATCCGCCCACCTCGGCCTCCCAGAGTGCTAGGATTACAGGCGTGAGCCACCGCGCCCGGCCTACATGAGTACTCTTGTGTGAGTAAATGCAAAGTGACTCCTCAGACCTCTTGTTCACCTCTGGGAGCCACAAGAAAAGATGCTGGACAGCCTTGCCAGATCTTATTCCAAAGCAATACAAATGATGCCAATGACAATGATAATAATGACAGCAGCTAACACTTACTGAGTACTTACTAAGTGCCAGGCATCCTCACACAACCTTCTGATATATTTTTTTCCCTATTTTATCAATGAGGAAACTAAAGCACGGATATGTAACTTACCCAGTGGTATGTAACTAGTAGGAAGTAGAGTTATGATTTGAACCCAGGACTCCAGGACACCTGTATTTTGGGAACACCCAGGCTACAGAACTAATTAAAAAGATCAACAGAATCGCAGTGATAGTGTTGTCATGGAGGGGAAAGTTCAAGAAGGAAAAGGACTATGAAAGAATCTCCTGATTTGCCTACAAGGGTGTCAATGGAAGACCCTAGTGAAGGTGGTTTCCTTGGAGGAATGAGTTCACCAATGGGGTAAATTGTCTCCCCACAGCTAACAGCTGCAACAGTGAGTTGAAGATTGCTTTTCTTTGTCTTTTAAAGACAGGTGAGAACCAAAGACGCTTCTAATAGAAACAAATTGAAGGGAAAAGGCTGAAGATGCAAGCTACCTTGAGAGCACTGACTGAACTTGGCCCTGTGGCTATGTCAGCTTCCCACAGTGCTGCTGGCTTCATTACTTCTTGGCAGTCCAGAAGAAGTGTAAAAGCAAAATGGACAATGGAGAAGACCCCGAGTGTGGCAGAGGGTCCAGCAGGTTCCTACTGCGGCCTGTTTGTATCCCTTCCTGTGGCAGCAAGGAGACAGGGGAAGGTCAACCCATCCTTCAGAGGCACCCACTTTCACAGACCTCTGCCATAGAACACAGTCCACCCACCTTACCTGTCACAGCAAGAATGGACTACATATCTCACAAAAGACCTCAAACCCAAAAGAGTTTGATTCTAATTAGAACCTTTTAAGGTCCCAAATGACTCCTGAAGTAGTTGACAATGATGCTTAGTATGAAGTCCAAGGTTGATAAATCTCATTTAAGACAGTGGCTCTCAAAAATTTTCATATGTTAAGGCAAGAGTTCCAAACACTTCTGGAGTTGTAAATCTTATTACAGTAACTTGAATTTGTATAAAAATCCAAGTTGTATCACCAGGTACTGTAACATGCACCTGTAATCCCAGCTACCAGGCAGGCTGAGGCGGGAAGATCACTTGAGCCCAGGAGTTCAAGACCAGCCTGGGCAACATAATGAGATTCAGTCTCAAAAAAGAAAAAAAAAAAAAAAAAAAAGAATCCAAGTTGTTTTAGAAAGTGGGTGGGGATTGATGAGGAAGAGAACAGTAATACTAGATTGTCAACAGTAGGAACACCATTGTCCTTCCCTAGGGTTCTAACCATTGTCCTTCCCTAGGGTTCTAATGCTGACTTAAGAAACAATGATCTTAGCTATATTCATGACTTTTCCTCTTCACTGTCAAAAACAGATCCTACTGGGCTGATGTTACAACTGCAATGTTTCCCCTAGAACCAAACTACCGTATTCTGGAGGAAAAATGAGCTACTGCCTGATTCACCAACTGACATCTGCTTTATTTTGCATTAGTTATTTTAAAGAAAATAAAACCATTTATTTTCTGAAACCTGCACAAGCTTTTATACACATGAAAGTAAAGGGAGGGCTAGGGCAAAGCCAATACACATTTCTACTTGAATAATCTCTCTTCTGAAAACAAAATTAAGAATTTGCACAATAAATTTGGGTCTACACTGAACTAGTTCATCCAAAAATGGAACCCCATCAATGCCATCAAGGCTGGAAGGTTGTGTGGTCACAGTCAGCACAGCCCTGGGGCCCCTTGAAAACTTCCTGCTTTTAGGCCCTCCACCCGCCAGCCACAGGACCATTTTGTTGATTCCTATGAAAAGGCGGAGCTATCATGCCCTTTAATTAAAGCCAGAAGTCAGGCATTTGCTTAAGGGTCAACACAAACCATTTTTCAAACCTTATATTCTTTTTCCTCAATGCCCTTTGTAGCTTGAAATGAAGGTGTGGCACTTCCCCATCAAACTTTGGCCATGAAGGACAGGAGCACACAGTTCCCCCAAGAGGAAACAGAGCAAGTAAATAAACATGTGGAAAAGGATTTACTCTCGCATGTAATAAACAAAATACAAAAGTAATTTAACTTTTGTCTACTAAATTAGTCATCTCTTTCAAAAAACAATTCCAGTGATGATGAAATTGGTATTCTCAAACACTACAAATGACTGATCTTTAGAATTTGCTTGGAAAAAAGTAAAAAAATGAAAGAAAGAGGACATAAAACAATACTCCTGGAAAGCATTTTGGCAACACACAGCAAAAAACAAGACACTCATACTCCTCCACCCAGAAATTCAACTTCTTATAATCTGTTCTATGGAAATGGCCACAAACATCAAGATATTCATCATTACATTATTTATAAAATTTAAAAACTGGTCACAACCCAGACAAAAACCTAGCCTAATGACTAAATATGAATATTGTATCACCTGGGAAAAAAGCATATTATGCAAAAGCAGCAAGCTATATAGCATTTTACCCATAGAAAGCAGAAAGGAATATACCCAAATAATACCATATTTCCTTGCTTCTTAGACTCCATCAATAAATCCATGGATTTAACATTAATAGCAGCTTTTTGGGGTGAAAAAAGGGAGGTAAGTTTCTCTTGACATCTACTTGAAGATGGAGCTCAATTTCAGTCATATTAAAATGTGGGGTGGGGTAGGGACATTGCACTATTCAATCTAATAGTCCCTTGTCACATGTGGCTAATAAACACTTGAAATCTGACTACTCTGAGATGTGCTGTAGTGTAAAACATCCGATTTTTAAGACAGTGAGAAAAATAATGTAAAATATCTCAATAATTTTTAATATATTACATGCTGAAGTCATACTTATTTTTGAAGTTAGGTTAAATAAAATATATTAAAATTAATTTCACCAGTTATTGTTCACTTTTTTTTTACTGTGTCTGTGTCTAACTAGAAAATTTAATTGTGTTTACATTATATTTAAAGTGTTTTTAAAAATTTATTTGAAGTGTATTTATGACTCACATTAAATTTCTATTATCATAGAATTTTAGAATAAAGGGAAGGTGTAGTTGTGTCAGAGGAAGGGGAAGACTCATGTTTTTTCTTCTTCTTCCCATTTTTCTAAAGTTTTTGCAATTTTGCTGGAAGATAAAAAGAAAGAGAAATACTAAAAAGGAAGGCCTAGTAATCAATCCCCAACCTTCCAAATCTCAAGACACAAAAAGTGTTAGGTGAGAGTCTCCTAGTTTTCTAGGACTCTTCATGGGAGTGAGACCTCCTCCATTCTGCACTGCAAAGAATCCCAGAACGATTAACAAGGTTCCTGCCCTCAGGGAGTACACCCTTTAGCTAGGTGAGAAGATAATCACAGAAATAAGGAAGACATAGGAGAGACCCCATGAAGAACCACTGGGGTTCAAGGGTGAAGAGAGAGATCACAGGGTTCTAAGGGCAGACAGTATTTGATGCAGCCTCATGGTGGGGAGGTGGGGAACAGAAGTGGGGCACTCAGGCAGGACACAGAGCACAAACCCCTGGGGAGCCCCTGTGAGCCGGTCTCTTCAACATGAAACCCAGAGTGTCACCTGGGCTGTGAGGCTGGAGTTGGGCCTTAGGAAAGGAAAGACCGCAGACAAGCTGAGAATGACATTCCTGGGCAAGAGAGGAGAGTGTACACCTCTCATGTTAATTGGAGTATTAATGTAGGGGAGGAACAGGTGGGCAAGTTGGGTATCTATCTAGAGAACATGGAATGCCAGTCCTTCCTAAATGGGCAATGAAAAGCCCTTGGAGGTTTTAGGCAGTGTACAAATAGCTTACAAGGAATTAAATAAGTACATTTATAGTTGCTGTGCCTGGAGCTTAAGGGAGACTTGGGCAAGGATGGGCAACAATTTAAGATGTAGAAAATTTAAGAAGACAATTGCCCAAGTTGAAGTCTGGAAAGCTAATAACCTTAATGAGTAATGAGGTGAAATGGATAGGGCTGTGGTTTACATTTCATTTAAAAGACAATCCTCCAGCAGCCTCCGATATAATAATGTAGACATAGTATTGCTGAATGACCTGCCTGCCTTAAAAAGCACCCACAGGAATGAACCATCTCCCAGAATAATGTGGGCAGGGTAGATAGGGGCTTTCTCCTCTTAGGTAATACTCACTGTGCTCCCTACTACATGCCAGGTACTGAGGGAAGAAATATGATCAAAACGAGACATTTTCTCTGCCTTCATGGTACTTTTTATGGTATAGTGCTGGCAGACAGTCATCAAATAACAACACAAATATTATGTAAAACTACATACATTAAATATAATATCTAAGTGTGTGTGCATATATATTTATATATATGAGAGAGTGTGTGTATGTGTTTATACACATGTGTAAGTGGTCTGAGAGCATTTGGCCTTCAGAATCATCATGTTCCTTGCCATAAGTGAACTGTCTGGTTTCAACATCTACCTGTTAAGAAAACCAGACTTTAATGGAAATGAAACTGAGATTAGTTCAGTGTTTTAAACCTCTTAGTTGATGCTTAGCATGTTATCTTATTATTGTTAATTGTCAGGTGTAATCTTTCCCAATGAGGGCAAGACCCTTAAGAGTAGACACCACCTATTATGCCTTTTAAATCTCTGTGGTGCTCACAAGGGTCTCAATTACATGGGTGAGCACAGTGTTAATGGTGGCTGTTTTCTCCTGTTTCCTCTGGCTCTCTCCCTCCACAACTATGTATCGAGAACTTCCCATGTGCCACAGTGTGCAACAGGAACTGACAGAGGCAGTATTCTCACACCAAAGTAAAAACATTCTGAATTTAATGCTGACTATAAGAAATTCTGGTTTTTCTTTCTTTTCACTTGAAGTTATATTCTTTCTTCAACACAGGTCTAACCAGAAGAGAGAAATCCAGAGCACAACTGCCTGAGAGAACAGTAAGTGTGATAAACAGGCATTTAGGGAAAGACTTAAAAAAAAATGAGAAATCACTATATACCACTATAGAGCTACAAATGGCAATGGTGAAAATAACCTCTATTGCTAAGTCAACCACAATAAGGAGGCAGTGTGACTGGATATAATCATTCTGCCTCATGTACTAGGACTAACTTATGGGCTAGAGGACAATCACACCCCGATGTAAAGGCAAATTGATGGGCTGGCCACTAGGTCTTGCCTCCAACATAAACACAGTGAGCTCAGTGCCAGTAAACCACTGAGTAACACTCCTTAGTACCCAATTAAGGACACTTAAAACAAAAAATAATTTCTGTTCGAGAAAAGTTAACATCACCCTATTAAAAAAAAAAAATGGAGCCACAGTTGATTTTGCCTTCACCCCATTACTCCAGTTGACTGGCTGATGGTTTTAATTCCATCCTATCCTTCCCAGCAAGCTCCATGTCCAGATGAGAAACTACAAGTAAGAAAAAAGACTCTATGTGAACCCAGAATTCACACTTTAAATGATCCTCAACCCTGTACTTCAGTGTTACCTCCATTTGCCACCTCATAAGAGAGTAGCCCTGATACGACATACTGCCAAGATTAATAGCTCTATCCAGGAGAAGCTCCCAGGATGATGACAAAATATAAGTATTCAGGCAAGATTTCTTTAAAATATCCTTCAATTGTTCACCCCTATGGTGTGGGAGCAAGATGGAACTTGACAATTGTCAGTTCCAAGTTCTAGTCCCTGTCCTGCTACAGAGTGGAATCATGATCTTAAGCCTGTTTCCTTGAATCTGATAGTAATGCTGGCAAGAGCAGCAGCAGCAGCAGTAATTGTCCAATAATAGCATGGTTCCTCACAGAACTGCTGTGGGAATTTAACTCTACATTGCAATATGACAGGCGGGGATACTAACCACTATACTAACAAGGAGCTCTACACTGCAATATGGATGTTAGTTATTACTGATTTTTTTTTACTTAGGCAAAAGGTAACCATTCTTTATAATGTTTATTTTATAGCAGAAATATAGGAAACAAAGGATAAATGAAGTTTGGGTCTCACATTTAAAGCTATTTTCCCTTTCAAATATCCCCTATTCTTAAGTAGGATCCAATTCAACCAATATTGTCTCTTTAAAAAACACAAGGCACGTTTGACAGACAATCCAAATGCTAAGTGAGAAGTCACCTGTACCATAAAGATGCTCAAATCAAAGGAGACTGGAATATAGATTCACATCAAAGGAATGATTCACATCATTCTTGAAGAGAAACTTTAAGAATCTAAGTTCCCCAAAACTTACATGGTAAAATAATCATTTTATGATTATTTACATAATGTCACAACCTTAATTACTGCAATCCAAATCAAGAATGAGCCAATTTCCTCTGGTTCAAATACCACTTTTGTTTTTTTTGTGATGGTGTCTTGCTGTGTTGCCCAGGCTAGAGTACAGTGGTGTCATCATAGCTCACTGCAACCTCAAACTCTTGGACTCAAGTGATCCTCCTGTCCCAGCCTCCCAAGTAGCTGGGACCACAGGCATATACCACCACACCCGGCTAATTTTTCTATTTTTTGTAGAGACAGGGTCTCGCTATGTTGCCTGGGCTGGTCTTGAACTCCTGGCCTCAAGCCACCTTCCCACCTTGGCCTTTCAAAGTGCTAGGATTACAGGTGTGAACCACCAAGCCTAGCCATATACCACATTTTTAAAAATTACAACATTTAGTGAGAACTCAGAAGTCTAAGAGATCAAAGTACTTTGTTAGACTCCCTGCACCTGTGAAGCAGTGTTGGTGGACAAAGAGAATAATAAAGATCACGTTCTTTAGATGGGAAGGGGTTGGGTTCAACCAGAGCTAACAGTCATTTCCTTCATTCACTCCCAGTGTGACATATTTGGGTTAGAACACAGGACAGGAGGATTCTGAAATCAGAATGGCACCTAGTAAATTCTCAAACTGGGGCCTTGCTGATTGGCTCCCCTGGACCACTCCTCTTCCCTAGTCCTGCTGCTTCTCTGCCACATCTCCTGACACCAAGCCTTCACTCATTCCACTTGAGCCACTCTGGCCACTTCGTTTCTCTGACTGGCTCAGGAATGCTCCTAGGTTTCTGCTTAGGTGCTAATAGCCTTGCCTTCCCTCTGCCTGGAATGCTCATTACCAGACAGATGCATGGTTCTTTCCTTCACTTTCTTCCAATCTTTGCTAAAATGTCACCTTGCCAGTGACACTTTTCTTGTCAGTCCTAATTAAAATTGCAGCTATTCCTTCTCTGTTTAATTTTTCTCCATACCACTTATCTGACATATTATATATATCTTTAATTATTACTTCATTTTCTATTATTTCCTCATCAGAGTAAGAGCTTCTGTTATTTTTTTTTTTTGAGACAGAGTCTCACTCTGTTGCCCGGGCTAGAGTGAGTGCCGTGGCATCAGCCTGGCTCACAGCAACCTCAAACTCCTGGGCTCGAGCAATCCTCCTGCCTCAGCCTCCCGAGTAGCTGGGACTACAGGCATGCGCCACCATGCCCGGCTCATTTTTTCTATATATTTTTAGTTGGCCAATTAATTGCTTTCTATTTATAGTAGAGACGGAGTCTCACTCTTGCTGAGGCTGGTTTCGAACTCCTGAGCTTGAGCGATCCGCCCGCCTCGGCCTCCCAGAGAGCTAGGATTACAGGCGTGAGCCACCGCGCCCGGCCAAGAGCTTCTGTTATTGTCTGCTTTGTTCACTGTTACATCACCAGTATCTGGAACAATGGCTGGCATGTAGTAGACCCTCAGTAAATATCTGTTGAATGGTACAAGTGAGTGAACAAATGACAAACTATTCCATCTGTAAGATTACAAAATTCAAACCTTCAACTTCTTTGAAGAAAGAAAGGAGACAACAGGATTTAGGATAATGTGATTAAGACGTAAGGAAGAACGTGATGGCAATGTAAAACAGGCTGGATAAGGGAAAAGGTATAGTCATGATCTTATGACCTACATCTTCCCAGTATTCTCAAACAAGAATGCCTAAAAACCATCTGACTGATTGTTATAAATATAGATTCCCAGGCAGCCTCCAGAAAGACTGATTTGGTAGTGATTCTGATGTGGGTCGTCCACAACCCACCCCTTGAGAAATACTGCCTAGTGCCACTGTTGGTTAGATGTGAGACTTAGGAGAAGGCAACTTTTATCCACATAAGTTCACCAAAGCAATTTTAATTGATACCATGGTAAAGCAATAAGCACCAACTGTAAACAGGTCAGACACGCACAAGAGATAATCTTTTGCACATGTGTACTTTGACTAAAAAGGTAAGTCTCTCTCCGCAGTCATAAAGATTTCTGTGGTACTTAAGGCAGTGTTGTACCCAGGAAGGTTGTTATTCCAGGTAAGTACTTTGGTTCAAGGTCATTAAGCCAAGTCCACATTAAGTAGGTTAAACCCATGGCAAATTCTGGTTTTGCAATAACAGGTATTCACATCGTCTGTTTTTGCGTTTTTCATAAAAGCCAGACCTTCCTCGTGTTTCTGCCACACAGAAAGCCACACCTTACTTAGATAAAGTATAAAGATTATGACTTACCAGAGTGACAATATAAACAAAATGAAATCATAATGGTTCCAAATTTGATCTTGGATAAACAAACAAACCCAGGACACCCCCACTACAGAGCTAAATCATTAGGGCCATTCACAGCACACCTAAGGACAAAGATTGAATAGCTGCTTGTTTAAACACTGGATCACTGAAATAAAAACACAAATCCTCTTTCCAATTTGCCAGTTATACCACTGAATTGCTACAGAGAACAGATAACTACACTCTGTGTCAAGAATAGAACTAGCTGTACAGATGTTTTCTCCAAATTCCAAAGAATGACCCTAACTCATAGGCTTTTACTCAAGGCTTTTAAGTTTGTTTTTCAAATGCAGAAACAGCTGGTGCCTACCCCTCCAGGGAAAACACTAGTTCTGGAAACCCACCAGTTTGGGGGTAGGGGGTGGAGGGGAGGAAACGTGGTTATTTTCTTCTTTATTACATATAAACATGTCCCTTTACTCAAATCTTTTGTCCCAAGCTTAAAATGCTCTTTACACACCTTGAAAATAACAGTCATCGGAGCTGGAAAATCAGTGGTGCCCAGCCTGTTTTACAGACATTCCTGAAGTGTTCACTTACAATAAATAGTAACTTTGAACCAAAGGAAATTCTCATGGAGGTCTAGGGTATCACTGACCTCATGAATCTTTGGTGTTGTCCCAAACTATGGGCCACTCTCTATACTAGTTATAATAATTTCTTGAATTTATTACAAACAATACTAATTTTGAAAGATGACTCCTACTAATATCTTACAAACAGCTCCATTACATCTGACATATTTTGCTAAGGATAAATTAGAGCAGGTAAGGTATGTGATGATCCTCCAAAGAATCAAAAAATAGGGGAACCATGCTACCTGAATATCCTTGACTACATTTCTTTCCAAAGAGGTGAGTGCTCTGCTAAGCCTCACAAGTTCCAAGCTGGTAGTGGCCAGCTACTCGGCTTTCTCAATAAACTCACCTTCTCTCCTTGGAGTGATGGGACTGAGTCCCGCAAACTGTGAAAGCTGTCTTTAATGTGGTCCCTACGTTTTCGTTCCAGTGCATTATGATGAGCCCGTTTGTCAGCCTAGAAGAATGGGAGAAAGAGCACATTAGCAATGTCACTCCTTTTGCTTGGTACTTGGTGGGTGGGGTACAGCCTGGAAGTATATGCTGTCAGCGCTGTCCCTGGCGAGTGGCCTGGGAAGGATTTGTCGAGGTGGGCAGTTAGGAGTCTCCAGAATTAGGCTCTGCTAAAGGGGGAAAAAGGGGTGAGCAAGGCTTGCGACAGGAACATCCAAAGTAGCTCGATGCATCCAGCTCATGCATAAGTAAAATAAAAGTTATTCATGGGGACAAAGTGTGACTCTCCTACAACATTAGTGGTCCCAACTTACTTATGTGACAGAACAGCCACCAGTCTGTGGTTAGGAGGTGACTATGGAAAGCTTCAGTGGGCCCCTTCTTAAGATGTGATCACCCCCACTGTAAGAGATTCCCCAGGTTGGGTTGCCCAGAAAAGGAGTTAAGTCATTGGTGCAGTGCTTCATTCCATGTGAAACCCATCACCGTGAGCCTCTGGAATTTCTGGCCTGGTCTCCAGCCATCTACAAGGCACTAGTTTAAGACCTTCTCATCAAATCATACAATAGAAACTAAAACCTTTAGAAAACCCAGATGCATGAATCTGAGATCATTATGATAGAGCTGATAGAGATGCCAACTGCATTCTGAGTTCCTGTTTTTTAAAGTAGATCCAAGGTGCTATCCTGCCAAGGGCTTCCCTTCACACAGACTGTGCCAGAAAGGCAGTTCTTAGAGGGCAGACCTGACACCCGCATACTCAGAATAAATTCCCTCAGGCACCTGTGGCAGGTCTGGATAATTTGGCAGTATCTAAATATCCCAAATCAAAGTCTTTAACCTGTCCTGCTTGGAATCACGAAGAACAATCAACTAGAAGTGGACAAAGACTGCCAACAACAAATCAGGATGCACTGATTTGATAAAATGCACTGGCTTCAGACGTAAGAGACAGTACTGGAGATCACAAGAGTCTTCAGCAGGTCCCCATTAAAGGGACACCCCCTCTCCAAATGGTACACAAACAACGCAAAAGCAAGAACTTCATCACACCTACACTCTGGAAAATATACTTTGAGAATTTACCATGAATACACAAGTTGCACTGAGCTAACCTAAAGAGCAAGTCTGTATATGGAAAGTTCAGGTAGTTTTAATCTACCCAGAGTGCCAGGAATTTAAAAAATGAAGCAACAAGAGTAAATAACTTGCCTTAGCACAGGAATAATGCAGCTTCAAATGAATCCTTGTACTAGACAAGATATACAGGCAAAAATCTAGTATATAGACAAGAGTTGCTGGAAGCGGTGGCTCATGCCTATAATCACACCACTTTGGGAGGACTAGGCAAGAGGATCCCCTGAGACCAAGAGTTTGAGACCAGCCTGGGCAACATAGTGAGATCCCACCTCTAAAAAAAAAAAAAATAGCCGGGTATGGTAGTGTGAGCCTGTAGTCCCAGCTACTTCAGAGGCTGAGGTGGGAGGATCACTTGAGCCCAGGAGTTCGAGGCTGCAGTGAACTATGACCATGCTACTGCACTTCAGCCTGGGTGACAGAGCCAGACCCTGTCTCAAAAACAAAACAAACAAACAAACAAACAAAAAACAAGAGTTGTGGGAATGAAAAGATTTGAAATTCTTTTATCTAATCCTAAAAGTCTGAGTCATTATGTAGGAAGAGGCTGAGAGCTCCTGTGGTCATTTCAGTTACCACCTGGTCTCTCCAGCACAATACCTCACCTACAACTCTGTGGAGTTGGACATGTGGTTCCCATCACAACCATGGTTCTCCACACCATATCATTCTTTTTGGGGGTAGAAGCTTGGAGCACTTCTAAAGCTGTTCTCATCTTGTTAAGTCTGAATTCACTGTAAAATGAATGTTTATTGAACTACAGTGATATACGGAATATTATGGGGAAACTGAGGCTAAAGGTAGGTACTCTGTCTTATCTATTACAGCAAGAAAATTGTAGATGACTTCTGACAGATGAAATAGCTTGAAAGAACTAAACATATTTAAGTACCTAGTCCTTTTCTAACTTACTGTTTCCTCTAGTCATCAACACAAAGGTAAGTTGGGCTGGGACTATACCTAAGGAGCTTAGAAGGCCGAGAGACAGCATTTGGCAGGTATCTGCCTCTCCTGTCTTTGCTACATAATACCTAAGATGGTTTATTTACATGCAAATTAATCACCCATCTTTGGTCTCCAGCAGCAGCCCAAGATACTCTCATCTACTAAATCACCCTCATTCCTGGCCCTCCTCCCAGCTTAAGAGCTGTGCACAGAAGCAGTGACACCAGAGTTACCCACAATCCCTCCTGTTGATACAAATAAAATTCTAATTGTCTGTTTTCTTTCTGGGAGAGCCTTACAAATCTCAAATGGCTGGAATCAAGCTGGACTTGGTTTCATGTGGGCCTGCACTAGAGGGGTGGAGCTAAGTATAATCTGACACCAGAATCATCCCCATAATGCACTACCCCCTTCCCATTCACTGAGCCCTGAAAGGACTCAAATGGACAAGTCTTTTGGTTAGAGGATTGTAAGTGAACTTGGCTTTGGACCATCAGCCAAAATCTTGGCTTCTCATCTGGGGAGCCAGCCAAGTTTGAGAAGCTGGCTCAACAAGGGAAGGCAGCAGTCCACTGCCTGGTAGAAAGCCTGGGCTGGGGACTGTTGTTCTCAAAGTAGTGGATGGAATTTCTGTAGTGGTTCCAGGCCCAATTTAACTAGCAGAAGAGTGGACTCTTAGACCAATCCCCGCTGCCATGTCCATCCCTGAGCTGCTACCAGAGTCAATTTTAAAGCTCTCAGAGACAATGGCAAGGATGTTATTTTTCCTCTTCCCTAAGCCTCATTTAAAAGAGCAAGTTAAAAACATGTAGAACTAATATGCCAACTTCCAGGCAACTCTGAATTAAGTATCTGTATCACGAGTATTTCGAAAGATCACATGAAAAACTGAAAAATCTTTACACAAGGGTAAGAATTCTCTTTGGGAAACATTTCCAAACCACAGATCCATCCAGCCCAATAACTTTGCCCCCTTCATGGAGGGCCAGTTGGCAGGCTCACCCCTGCCTTGTTAACTGTCTTCACTTGCTGGCAACCCTTTTTGAAAGGGCCAAGATTTCAGAGATGAGAAAGAAAAACTGGGTGAAGATTCCCAGTGTAAGGCATCTAAGATCCTCTCACAAAGTTAAAGCTGGCTTTAAAAAAAAAAAAGCCACAATTGTGTCTTAAACAAATAAGTCAACTCAGATGAGCCAGCTTTCTCTCCCCTGTACTGAGAATGATGTTTGATAATGAAAACGGACGGTACTGAAAGCACCCTTGTGGAATTAATTAGGCTCTGTTCTAGGAGACAACAGAGGTATTCCTGGGCTATACAGCAGGCCCCCAAATATCTCTCCTACACATCCTATGGCAGCAGTGGCTGGA
Organism: Cheirogaleus medius; assembly: GCA_008086735.1. Taxonomy (NCBI): domain Eukaryota; kingdom Metazoa; phylum Chordata; class Mammalia; order Primates; family Cheirogaleidae; genus Cheirogaleus; species Cheirogaleus medius. The sequence goes on along the minus strand of VBSM01002121.1, from coordinate 4,337,014 downwards.
CGCTGCCCACTCTTCAAGTACACTGGATTTGTACATTTGGGTTTCTGCCAGAAAACCCTTCCTTTAGGGCATCCCAGTCTAACAGAAATACTAAGGGGCTGTGCAGTGGCCCACAGATGCTGAACAGCAACTCCCCCACCAAATCACTTCCAGCTTTGACATCTCTGCCAAGGTTTTTACTCAGCCTCTCAGTTTTATTTCTACCAAACTTTCCACACTGGCAGCCAGAATAAAAATCTTCACCTACAATTTGTCCATCTTTGACACTTACCAAGCACGTGTATCTTAAGTGTTGTTAAATGTTGAAGGCAAACATTATTTTGTTAGCCAAGAAGTTGCTAAACTGGCAGGAGGTCATTCAAGCTAAGGAGGTCTGTTCAGAAAATTGAGGGAAATCTCTTGAAATTATTTCCTTCCAACTTATTGCACAGAGAATACGTCTTCGTTCAAGCATTACATCAGTCAGCAACTTTATTTCCTCCAAGTTTTAGGAAAATAACATGGGGAAATAAATGCTTCATCATTCAAGGATGCACAAAGTTCTCCAGAACAATGCCATTTCTTGCACTCTGATATCTAACCCTATCTACAAGGGGAATCTTCTCAATCCCAGTACAGAAAGTTCTTAGCATACAGAGAATCAGAGTTGCCTACCAAATATTTACTGCCTTTAGAAAATTTAAAGCTTGCAGTTTAGAGGAAAATAGTGTTCCTTACATTATCAAGCTAACTGTATTAACACTAAGGACACAGAATGCACAGGCCCACAATTTTCATCAGAAAAGATCTATCTATTAATTCTGATAGATAAGAACCAGATAGAACAAAGCTGAATTTCTAAGTAACTTAAAATATTCATTTTAATCAACATGAAAATTACAACATGGAAGAATGGGCAGCTAGGATGAGATAAACTCACTAAGGTCCCTAACAGAAAGATACTAATTTCAATTTCCCAACATCTCTCCTGTTTGTAGCCAATTGCCTGGCATACATTTCCAACGTTATCTAATGTATACATTTGTTTTCAAAACTTTTCCTATCATTTGGCACCTAAAAGAACTTGAGAACACTATTATCCAGACATGGCATCATACTACGGCCATTTAAGAAGGATGCTTTTGTCAGGAAATTTTAACTGAAAATCAAGTTGGATTCTTTGATGAACTATTTCGTCATTACTTGAAAAAATGCTTTTAAACATAAGAACATCTTTTACTAACAGACAAGCATATTTAGGAACTTAACCTGGCATTTCTGTTATGTCTGGCAACACTCTAAGCAGAAAGTACATGCATCGTGCGGCACTTGTGCCATGCAACCGATTCCAGGTACAACAGTTTCCTGAGTGAATTCCAATCTCAAGAGGTGACCAAACTCATTCTCTTCTGAATACATTGCAATTCCTAAAGAAGCAAAGAGCTCTGAGAAGTTAAAAACATTTTATACCAGAAAGGTCCAGAAGTGGAACTGCAAACATCTTTTTTTAACCCCCTAACAGGTATGCCGTAACTATAACATGTTCAGGTGCCATGAAGGACAATAACTGGAAAAGGACTTGTGTTTCCTGACCAACACATTAACCCTACACTTCTTGTACACCTTCACTCTTTCACAAAGAAATTTCCCAAACAAAAGTAAAGCAAAAGGAGTCCCTTGCATAAAATATACCTGTCCCAGAAATTAATCTTTAAAGTGCAACCATTTCCTTCCAAAAAATAATAAAAATAAGATAATATCTGTGGGATTCTGCGATGTATTGTATTTAGCAATAAGACATTGTTTGGGGTTACTTCCTTTAAAAAAGTTTACTGGTCACTGGAGAAGCTGTTTTCCGTTTGTACTGAAGCAACAGAAAAAATATTCGTCAAATTAGTTTCACTTTCTGTTACAGTTAGCCTCACTTCCTAACTCTGTTCTTGTTCAGTAGCCCACATTTCTCATGTAGTAAGGCCTAGCTATTGTAGTGACATTATAAAACAAGAATGAACATCTCTTTTTACATCAGGACCCACAGAACCTTTTCCAAATAACTTTTTTAAAGTTCTTTTCTAGTCTTAAATATTTGGTGGTTCACAGTCCACACTTTTTTCTGAACTTTTTTGTAAGGCAAAACTTAGGAATAGCTTTCTCCTAAAATTTTTTAAAATATATTTATCTATACCAAATCTCAGGAAGTAAGCAGATGCATTCATGGAGGGAAAAAATGGAATCCTTTTTACCCTATACATTCACAATAATAGTTTGATATACTATAAAATTTGTAACACATCTGCTTTTTCTTTCCACACTGTTGTGATTATCTTATACCAGATAATATCTAAAAGTTTCAACAAATAGATGGGTCAAATTAAAAACAAAGGGTCAAATCTACTTCCCTTGCCAACCCCCCAAAATTAAAGGCAAAAATCCTAGGCACCTTAACAGCAAACCAGAAACATCTAGGCAAAACAATGAGATTAGCATTCTGAGAGGAGAAACATTTTAATAATTTAATAAACAAATTTATATCAACACCCATATGGATGAACATTTTGAAAAACAGAAAGCTTTCAAGAACTGTGAGTCAAAATTTCACAAAGAAAACTTTTTTCTCACTGGAAAGCCAAGATAATTCCAATTCAAAGGATGATTCTGCAAAGGAAGCCTAACCAGTCCTTACCCTCAAACTCTGATCAAACCCTGAGGCAGATTTTACAACTGGAGACTTGGAAGAAAACAAAATGTTTTAAACAGACTGAACCCCAAACATGAAGGATAATTGTAACTGAAAAAAAGGAATTCAACTTTCAAATATATGTATAAGTATGTGACAATACTTCAAAGAGAAATAAAACAAATTCTTTTTAATGTCTATTATGCAGGAACAATTTTTAAGAGCGCTGGAACAACGGCACCCTCAGATTTTATGGAAATAGCAGCTCTCAATAAGTAAAATTTTTCTTAATGCCAATTTGCTTGGACAACCTACATAATCTTTGCTTGCTCTAATGAAAAGCAGGTACAACTTACAACTGAGAGGGCTTGCCTTTATCCTGTGGCTATTAAATTCTTATACCAGAGGTCAAAGTGGCATCCTGCGAACTCTAACAAGCCCCCAAACAACTGTTCCACATATCATTTTAAAAATCAGAAAAATAACATAATATTTGGATTTCTGATCTTTCTTAAAAATTAGGACAATCTGGCAATAGTGAGCCCTCATTCCCACATAACAACCCACTGGAGTAGCTGCCCCTTTAGAAGAGGCACATGCTCTCTAGTACCCAAGTTCTCACCTCTTCTCTCTATTTTATCCTTCCCTCCTGCCCCCACAGGGTCTCACTCTATTGCTCTGGCTGGAGTACAGGGGTGTCATCATAGCTCACTGCAACTTCAAACTCCTGGGCTCAAGGGGTCCTCCTGCCTCAGCCTCCCCAGTAGCTGGGACTACAGATGTGCACCACCACGCCAGGCTAATTTTTCTATTTTTTGTAGAGACAGGGTCTCGATGTGTTGCCTAGACTGGTCTTGAACTCCTGGCCTCAACTGACCCTCCTACCTTGGCCTCCCAAAGTGCTAGGATTACAGGTGTGAGCCACTGTGCCCAGCCTCTACTTTATTCTTGACTGTCCCACTGGTTGGCCCATATGGGCATTTGAATTTTTGACCTCCATGCTATACACTTCTTACTGTTCCCAACTGTCAAATATCAGACACTGTGATATTTTTCTTCCCCTCTGATTTATTCTGTCTACTCTTTGTTTTTTCTCTAATCTAATCATGAAACACCCACATTACTGTCTCAGACTCCAAAGACATGAGATTAGTGCATATCTAAAGCCACAGAACCATCTACTGAGAACATTAATGTCAAAACCCTAAGCAATTATTGATAACATTATATGGTTCCACCCATCACCTTTCAGCAAAGCTGTCTCTGCAATGCCAGTTTCCTTCAACAATTTTTACAATTTTCTTTATACCTGTCTTTCAACTCAAATATAAAGAGTCAGATCACAATAACCTGTATGGGACACTTTTATAATTCAACCTTTGGCTCTCCTACATTTCCAACTTTTGCATTAAAATACCATGCCATGCTAGATTCCATGGGTATGCAGCAGTCACATGACTTTTGGTTAAAGGTGATTATTGCATGTGGCTTCAGCTTCACACTACTATGCAGATATGGTTTAAAACCTACTTGTTCCTAAGTAAATCCTTCGACCATTTTGCCCTGAAATAATACTACCATTTACTTGAGAATGCTGTATTTCTCATTTCCCACTTACATAGTGGCAATTGGATCCCACCATCTGAAAACTACAGAACAATTCAATTCTTTGATAGAGCTCCTATCACTCACCTATAGTCACTGGAATTTATCACCTGAGAATCTAAAATTATGGGATTTGCAAACGCCCCCCCCCCAGAACCGGCCCCACATCACCTTAGCGATTAACGGGAGAGTATACTACAATATTAAAGGTAATAGAACAATCTTTTTTTCTGTGTGACCCCAAAAAAGACTAGAACTGAACGGAAATGAAAATGAAATGGAGAGTAGGAGACGTACCGCAGATTGAAACCTCGGTTGCTCTTCCTGGAATAAGAGAGAAAAAAAAATAGAAAATATAGAAGTTATTTTTACACTTAACATTCAATAATAAGAAAGAAAATGCCGGCGGCAGAGGAAGCGGCAGGTGGGGAGTCAGCCTGGCACCCCCCTCCCTTTCTCCGTCTCCACCCTTTGCCCCCACCCTCCCACCCTCAGCAGATCCGGTAGCCGGGTAGGGGGGTACCGAGCGCCGCCCCTCCTTCCGGGATCCGACACGGGCCAGAGGGGTCCTTAGCACTGTCTCCTCCCCGCGGACCCAGCTCGGGCATTCAGGCACTCCCAATCCCTCTCCGCCCTCCCTCACCCCCAGGATCCGCGGGTCACGGGAGGAGGGGGTCCTGGACCAAAGGGGCAGGTCCTGAGCAGCGTCCCCTTCCCCAGGATCCGGACAATGGGATCCCAGGCGCCCCTCATCCTTGTGCCTCGGATCCTGAGCGGGGTAGGGTGGGAGTGGAAGGCTGTAGCACCCTCATCCACGGGAGAAGGTGGGGGTCCCAAAGGCCGCGTGTCTCCTCCCCACCTCCAGTCCCAGGAGGCCGCTCCAGCCAGGAGCCCGGAGGGGAACGAGCCGGGAGCGCGACGGAGGCGGTCCCGGCCCCGGAGGGAAGGGGAAGGAGGAGGCGGCGGCCCGGCCCCCTCCCGCCGTCGCCCCGCTGAGAGCCCCGGCCGCTGTCCCCGCCTGACAACCCGCAAGGGAAGGAAGAAACCCCGGGACTCACGTCGCTCTCCACCTCGATGTCATCGTTATCGCTCATTTCCTACGGCCCAGGGAGCGGCCACTGCAGCGGCGGCGGGGAGGGGAAGGGGTGGAGGGGAGGGGGAAGTCACCGACAACAACAAGCCGAGTCCCCCCACACACACACTCACTCACTCACTCACTCGCTCTCTCACTCACACACACACACACAACACGGGTAAGAACCACCTCCTCACTGCAGCACCGGATCAACGGCGGCACGCACGCCCGGTCGGCCCCTTGCCACGTGACCGAGCTAGTCACGCCGGGGCAGCCGAGACTTGTAGTTTTTGTCTCTCTGACTGACGGCCCGGCTAGAGCCAGCAAAACTACAAATCCCATAAGGCACTGTATCCAGTCGACGCCTGCCCGGCTTGTTGACGGAGCCCAAAGCGCCTGCGCGTCCCGGGTAGGGGGCGGGGAGAGAGGCGGCGCGACGCCTCCTGGGAGTCGTAGTCCACAGACCGCGAGTTGTCAGGAGGTTTTCCTCCTGAGGCAGCAGAGGAGGCTGCTGGGAAGACAGGACACGTGGAGGGAGCTGGGGCTCCCGGAGCCGGGCATCGTCTGAGCTGCGGGCGCCGGGCCCAGGGGACTGGGCGGAGGCTCAGGGGGAGTAGCCGGCTGCCTAAATAACGCTGCTTCTCTTTGGTGCGACTGGTTTTACTTCGTCTTCTTGGTGTCTGAGTCGACCCGCTTTTCGCCTTGGGGCGTAACCCGCCCAGAAGGGAATTCTGGTGCGGCGACCCGGGGGCGTGGCTCGGGATGCCCACGCGGACCCTCGGGATCTGGTGGGGAGGTGTCAGTGGCAGGTGTTAAGTGGGGTTACAGGGCAGGCAGGATGACCGACCTCGCTGTGGGGCCGCTCGCAGCCACGAGAATCTTCCTATTCGAGAGCGACTATCCTCGCTACTCAGCTACTCACGTGAGGTTCGTACAGTCACAGAACCTCAACAGCCGGGAATGTGGGAGTAAAGCCCTTTCCGAGGTTAGTGTAGCCCAGGCAGTCTAGGGAGTGTCCCAGTTCAGAATACCATAATTAAGACTGCAAAAAGAATCAAAAAGGGAAACTTGTGCAGCTCTCTGTCCAGTTAAAATCACATTTATATACTGTGGCATGAGGTGTAACACCTCATTCCACCAGTATTTATTGAACACCTAACATGTGCCAGCACGAGGATGCCATGATGTGTGAGACCGGAATGGTCCCTGCCCTCATGCAGCTCACAGCTGTTCAGGCAAAAGGAGATTGTCCTGCCGCCATTTTAGGAGTGCGCATCAAGTCCCACGGGAAGGAAAAACAAAACAATAACAAAGACACGCTCCACCGTGAGATAAACCACCAAAGTACTCATTTATATCTGGTTTCCAAAATGAAGACAATCTTGAGCTTTTCCCATGAGTTGCTGATTCCAGAATGAAAACCATTTTATCCCTGACTTTTGAACACCAAATTTGGGGATATGTCGTCTCACAGACACTTTGTGCCATATACCCCCAGTGTGAGCATATCATCCATGCTGAAGAGACAAATGTAAATGTGGCAATCCTCCCTTTACATTTTTTCTCTTAAATATCAGTTGTATTTCTTATTCATTGATCCAGTCCTACTGAAGTCTGCCCATGTTTGCAAGTGAACTTACCTTTTCTGGGTGCTTTTGTGTCATAGGGTTCCTTTCACACTAAGTTGGGGAGACATAAATAAGCTGACCATTATGTGATCAGAGCTGATGGGCTATAAGGGAGACACTCGTGGTAGGTCTTGAATAAGTTAATTAACTGGATACTAGAAGTTAGGGCTCATTGATGATTGCAACCAACAGTAGTTGGGTGTCTGCTATGTGCAGAGCACTATAGGGCACCCCTGGCTACCAGTTAAAATCATCCTGGGATCTTTAAAAAATTCCCATCTCTAGGCCACACCCCAAACCAATTAAGCCAGAACCTCTAGGGGTGGGAACCAGGAAGCAGTATTTTTTAAAGCTCTTCAGGTGATTACAATGTGCACGCACCCAAGACAGAACCACTGCTATAGAAGATATCAAAATAAATAAGGTAGTCTCCCACTGAAGTGTACACTTTACAAGAGTGAATTTTATGGTATGTAAACAATTATATTTCAATAAAGCTATTACAAAAGAAAAATAAGATAATTTTGGCTCACATGGAATCTAAAACCTGACGGGAGTAAATTATGAACAAATATAATTGCAATGAAGACAAACTATATAAGTGTCAAATTATTTGTACAGGTAGTGAATGCTGTAAGAGCTCAAAGGAGGGAGATAGAGTACTAGGTCTGAGGTGGGGTTGGAGAGGTGTTGGTGATCAGGCATGTCTTCTTAGGTTGTCAGCTCCATCAGGACAGGGGCTGGGTCTGCAAAGACCAGGTCAGATTTTGCTCATCATGAATCCCCAGTTGTTGGATGGAGGCCTGAGCAAGTAGGCTGAGGTGAGGAGGAAACACTTTCCAGGTAGGGAGACTAGAGGTTTTAACATATCTCTTTTTAGTAATCGATACAATATGAAAACATGTCAACCTCATTAATAAATTTGACCTAATAGATAAAACACTGCACCTAACAATTGCAGATTATGTGATTTTCAAGCACTCCTGGAACATCTATGAAAATTGACCACATTCTAAGCTATAAAGGCAAATCTCAACAAGTTTCAAAGAACTCTAATTTTAGAGTGCATGTTCTTGGACCTAATGCAATTAAAATAGAAATAATGACAAAAAGATAACTAGAAAATTCTTATAAGTTTGTGATTTAAAAAACTTAAATGTCCCAAATAGAGGGATTTTCACGAGCAAAGCATGTATGTAGGTAAGAATGAGGTAGATGAGAATAGAAGTTCCCTTTAGCTTTCATTCTTAGTGCTTTTCTGTTGTGAATAACAATCTAGGACCCTAAGAATTCATTTTCATCTCTACACACTTGAGTGTCTTTGCTAAAGTCCTATGTGAGCTCATCAGGAGTGGACCCATCAGCCCCTTGCTACATTAAGTGTGGTCCAGTGTCAAACACATCACCAGGAAGCTGGTTAGAAATGCAGAACCTCAGGCCCCACCCCATTATAGCATTCTGTCCTGGTAATTCATATGCACATTACAGTTTGAGAAGCTCTGAAGGGGGAGAGGAGAGTGGTGGGCAGGCATCCACACTACTGCTTGACTAAAATCACTCTTTTCTAAGCCACCAGCTACTCCTTTATTGCCAAATTCAAAGCCCTTATCTTACCAGTTCCAATGGTGGCCTTCTACACTCCTCTTTCTTGAAGGTCAAGAACTCTTGTGCTTTTCTCCTCCCTCCTCTGGTTCCCCTTGCCCCATCACAGTTTGAATTCCAAGGGCTCTGTGGCTAGCACTCAGCTCATTTCCTTCCTCCCTTTCCCTGCTGGGAGCCTTTACCTCCTGATGTTTTGACGACTATCTCTCTGATGGTGACCCCAAGACTATCTCTCTCTCTTTAACTCTAGATTGTTATGTGCTATTTATTTCTGGACATATCTACTTGTATTATTTCACCGGCAACTCACAACTCAAGTCTTGTGGATGAGTGAAAAAAAGCAGATTTTGCTATAGCATTTGGAATATGAGCCATTCTTATAAAATTGAGCATATCTGTATATGTGTGCGGAGAAATGTGTAGAAGGGTATTCATTAAAAACATTAAAAGGATATGTCTCTGGGAGGTGAGATTTCCAATGATTTTTCTTTTTCTTTTCTTAAGTGAGCAGCATTGTTCTCGCCAAAACAGTAGAACTATTAAAAGACAACCACTATCTTAGTAAGTCCACTATCTTTCCTAAGCAGGAAACTTCTCAAACCATAAGCCTTAGGAAGATAGTCCCACCCTTTTCCCATGTCAGTTGTGCTTGCTTTCTCCTTATTTGGGGGAGGGAGTATAACCACTGGGATCCCCACAGGAACCAGCTGGCCCACTCAAGTTAGTATCATTTGGAAGTTCTTTTTTTCTTTTTTTTTTTGAGCTCTGTCTCCCCAGCTAGAGTGCAGTGGCATCATCAACCTCAAACTCCTAGGCTCAAGCGATCGTCCTGCCTAGGCCTCAGAGTGCTAGGATTATAGGTGTGAGCCACTGCGCCTGGCTGGGAATTCTTAATAAAGAGGTTTTTCACAAATATGTTTGCAGGGTATAAAGAAACTGCAAGGGATTGCACAGTACCACTGGGACTCTGTTCCTACTCCTAGGCATACAGGGGAGAGGGGACAGAGTGGCAGCCAGACTGGGAAGGGGTGCTGTGTGGAAAGGGCCATTGTAGTTCCAGAGCAGTTGGATCTGGGAGGCCAAAACAAAGATCTCTAAGTCTGGTGAGGGACACTTTCCTCCTTTTCCCCCGCTCTTAGGGAAGACATAGAGCTTCCAATCCACTACAGAAAGGAAAAAATATGGGAGGAATACTTCTGGCATCTCTGCCCCTCCTTTACTTCGTGTTGGAAGTGTGTGACTGACTCATCAGCTTGGTGAGTTTGAAGGATAAACTGGTCACTTGTGGCTCCGCTGTTTCTTCCTGAGCTGTAAGAACTTCTCCTCTCCTCTCACGTAGAGGTCTGTTCCTGGGGAGGAGGCCTGTGGTGGCCCAGCTTTGCTATGACGGGCTGAGTAAGATTAATTCAAGAAATACCAGGGAGGCTGGGTGCGGTGGCACCTGCCTGTAGTCCCAGCTACGAGGCAGGCTGAGGCAGGAGGATCGCTCGAGCCCTGAAGTTTGGGCAACAGAATAAGACCACATCTAAAAACAAAAACAAAAACAAAGTAAAAATAAATAAATACATATCGAGGAGGCTACATAGGTTGAACATTGTTTTCCAGTTTAGCCTTATCAATAGTGAAGCTACTATTTTTGTCTCTATCTGTGTGACTTGTGTCTCTGTCTGAATTGTTCCAAATTCAAAGTGGGAGACCTGAATATTATTTATTGGCCCTCTTAAACCCCAACATCCCTCCCTCAACCACTGATTCCTCATCTGGTCAATCAGCAAGTCTGGAATGTTCCTGGCCTTTCGTGCTCTTAGCTCCTACTAAAGTCCTGCCTCATTCAGGCCTCCACTATCTCTCACCTGGGCAGCGGCCTCCTAGTGGGTCTCCCTGGCTCCAGGCTCGCCCTTCTCCTGCTATTCTCCACCCTGCAGCCAGAGTGATCTATCTGGAGTGACACGTCTTCACTCCATTAAACATTTCATCCTTCCCAGTGACGTCAGGATGAGCCTAGACGTCATCTAGCCTAGAGCCTCTAGCCTAGAGCCTTCACGCTTGGCTTCTTTGCCAGCCTCATCTCTCAGCTCCCATCTCTCATCTGCCACCCTCCAGCCATGCAGAATTTCTTGCCTTTCCCCCAAAGGACCATGTTTTCCTTTGCCTCCAGGAATTTCCACACGCTGCTCCCTCGGCCCTGAGTGTTATCTCCTTCAAACTACTCCCACTCGTCTCTATTTTCTTCTCATCCTTTGGGGCTCACCCATCACCCCTTTCAGAAAGTCTGCCTGGATTCTCCAAGGATGGATTAGGTGCCCATCTACTGTTCCTGTAGCACCTGGTACTTTCCTTCTCATAGGACTTACTATTCTGTTTGTCACTTCCTGTTTGCATGTCTCTAGGTTGATTGTAAGCTCCTCAAGGATACGCCCCTCTATATCTTGGGGTGGCTTTATTCAAGTACACAAGGCTTTGCATTCAGTAATTTTACTCCCATCTCTGCCAGATTTGCTGACTCTTCCTCTACCTGACTGCTTGCTGTAAGTCCTTGGCTCAGTTCTTTCTCCTAGGTGTTCATGTCCATTGTCATCTATATGTCGATAGCCTTCTAACTCAGACTTCCTTGGAGCCCTCCATTTGTCCATTGCACATGACATCTCCTCTTAGGTGTCACTTAGGCATCTCAGACTTTCAGACTTACCTCTTCAGAATAACTCTTGAGTCCCCCACCCCTCCCCAACCTGGTCCCCCACTAGTCTTCTCTCTCCTCCAAAATGGTGCCACCATCCACCCAGTTACCCAAACTGGAAAACCTAGGAGTTAAATTCTCCTTTTCCCTGCCCTACACTCCCACCATGAGCAAACCCTGTGGCTCTACCTCCAGAACAGTGCCCACTCAGTTTACTCTCTCCCTTCTCCACCATCTCGACTTAATCAAAGAGCCTGGCACATAGGAGGCATTTAATAAAAACTTTTTAAACTAATGAAAAGTTGGTTTCCTACTTCCATACTTGCCCCCATTCAAATCCATTCTCCACTCAAACAGCCAGAGTGATTGTTTACAAAGGTAAATCTCTGTACTTAACCTTCAGTGACCTTGACTTCACCTTCTTACCAGGCCTGTGAGGCCCTGTGTGACTTGGTCCCCAGCTGCCTCTCTGACCATAGCTCTTACTTTTCCTGCCCTCATCACCGCCTCCAGGTCTCCCTGGCCTCCCATCACCTCCTTGCAGTCAGAGTCTTTGTCCCCCTGGCTGGATGCTTGTTTCCTGGCTTTGGAAAGTGGCTTATTCTTAGCTGTTCTGAGAGGCCTTTTGACCTCATGGTCTAAGGTAGGCAGCATTTACCACCATTTCTCTTTATTTGGTGTTTGTTTGCTTATTTATTGACTCTTGCCCCAGTATATCATAAATTTTATGAAGCCAGGGACCTTGTCCATTTTGTTTTAGTCATATCCCATGGTACCTGGCACATGGTGGGTACACAATATGCTATCGTCTGAATGTCTGAATGTTTGTGCCCCCCCCCACAAAGTTCTAAAATTCTAACCCCTAAGCAATGATATTAGGAGGTAGGGTCTTTGGGGAGGTAATTAGGTCATGAGGGTGGAGTCCTCATGAATGGGATTAGCGCCCTTATGAAGTAGGCCCAGGGGAGCTCATTTGGCCCTTCCACCATGTGAGGATGCAGCAAGAAGGTGCCATCTATGAGGAATAGGCCTCCAGCAGACACTGAATCTGCTGGCACCTTGATCTCAGACTTCCCAGGCTCCAGAACTGTGGGAAATGAATTTCTGTTGTTTGTAAGGTACCCAGTCTGTGGTATTATGTTATAGCAGCCTGAATGGACTAAGAGAATAAATACTATGGGACCAGGCAGGCACGATGGCACACGCCTATAATCCTAGCACTCTGGGAGGCTGAGGTGGGAGGATCACTTGAGACCAGGAGTTTGAGACCAGCCTGAGCAAGAGAGGGCGAGACCCCCATCTCTACTAAAAATAGAAAAATTAGCCAAGCATCATGGTGCTCACCTGCAGTCCCAGCTACTTGGGAGGCTGGGGCAGGAGGATTGCTTGAGCCCAGGAGTTGGAGGTTGCTGTGAGCTAGGCTGATGCCACAGCACTCTACTCAGGGCAACAGAGTGATACTCTGTCTCAAAAAACAAAAAACAAAACAAAACAAAATGAATAAACAAATAAATAAACAAATATTATGGGACCGAACTTGCAATTGTTTATTTCAATCCTATCATATTTTATAGGCTACATGAATAAATGTTCAGTCACTCCTAGAAGTATCTGGAAACACATCATGAAGATAGTTTCACCTTTGCCAGGTGCTAAGAAGAGCTTCCCTATCTGACTTAAAGGTACTGGAGTTGGTGGAAAATGAAGAGGGCTCTTTGTTTACATCATGCTCCACGCTGTGTGCAAGGCAGGGCAGTCCCCCTAATAATGCTCAGCTCTGAATTATTCTCAAAATGTTTTTCCACAATCCCGAGGACTCAGGGGTCATGATGGAGAGGAGGAGATTAATGTCAAGGGCCAAATCTGTGTTTAGCCTATACTTTACTTGAAGTCCTTGAATTAATTTGACTCCTTTATTGGAAAATCAAAGGCATTTGTTCATAGCTCTTGTAAGAAAAAGCCAGCAGAGGATGTTTTGTTAATACCAGGGTTAGTTTCCTAACACACATCAGAAGTGTGTTGATGCAAGTTATTCCATTGATCTTCCACTTTGGCCACTGTTAGTTATATACAATAGATTTTATATGATACAGGAGAAATTTCAATATAATGGAATAATATAATATTGAGCAAGTGTCCCATCATACAGTCAAAGCCCAACTTACAAAGAACAAACAAAAATCACAGATATTTAATGGAGATATTTGAATTTGAATGGAACAAAAATGCCTGTTTAAAGTAGTGATTCAATAAGGGTTTCCACTCTGACACTCTCTAAAAGGCCAAATATATTAATAGTACAAGAGACAATTTAGATTTTTTTTTTTCTTTTGAGACAGGGTCATGCTCTGTCACCGGGGATGGACTGCAGTGGCATCAGCCTAGCTCACAACCACCTCAAACTCCTGGGCTCAAGTGATCCTCCTGCCTCAGCCTCCTAGAGTTCTAGGATTACAGGTGTGAGCTACTATGCCCAGCCTACAATTTGGAAATGTTAAAAAAACATTATTCAATGACACTTGTTAAAGCACCATAAGGGAGACTTTATTCAGGACCATCGTGGTAGGTATAGGGACCATTGCAATGGGGTCTGGCAGTGGGGGAGAGGGGATGGGCTCAACTCTGAATGCAGCATGGGCAGGTGGGAATTTATAACCAAGGAGCAGAGTGAGGGTCAGTGGACGGAGAATTGCTAAGAGGAAACATCAGGGCCAAGGGGCATTATGGCTAAACTGCCCTAACGGGATTCTTGCTGAAGACAGGCCAGGTGATCAGACATCCCCTGAGAATGGTGGAGGGTGAAAAAGGAGCCTAATCAGATTGCGGAGGTGATAAGATATTGAGAATGAGGGGTTCTTGCTAAACTGATTCAGCAGGTTTCTTTGCTAAAACTGGGAGGAACTGCATGGATGGGGCTGGCAGAAGATTCAGAACCCTGACTGAAGTTTGGTCAAGCAAGAATCTTTGTCAGAAGTCACTGCTGAGAAACTGACAGATTGCCCAGCTTTGATCCTGCTTCTTGCATACAACAGCGAGAATAATTTGCCTATAAACTCCAAGTTCCTTTTATTTTGGAGGGACATGCCCCAGCGCCCTTGGTTCCTCCAAAGAGGTGTTCTTTGTCTCCTCCCTGTGACAAAACTAGGAACCTTGAAAGGAAGATGGCTCTCTGAGGTTTTGTGGATTTTGGACACACATTGTCAAAATTTAATTAACAAATTAATTTATCAATTATTGGTGTTATTTAAACCGATGACTTAAAACATTAGACATTGATGGGAAAGAAAAGATGGGAGAGAAAAGTGACTGCAGGGGCTTAAAGTCTTGGAGGCCTCCCCAAGCCCAAATGGAAACTGCCAGGCAAGGGGCCAGAGTCCAAAGCCACCGAATCCACTTCCGGCCACAAGTCTTACCCTCCTTCAGCACAAAGGAGAGAACCCGCTCTAGGTGACACAGAAATGAAGATAAAATGAAATCATATATACAGTAGGATTTCGTTTTTCTTTTCTTTTAATGGAGGCATAATTTACACAAAGTAAAATTTCAGGTACAGTTCTGCCAGTTTTGACAAACAAATATAGCATGCAAACTGGCACCAGTTCTATCAGCCCCTAACATTCTCCTGTGCCCCTTTCTCCTGAACCCCTCCTGTCACCTCAGCCCCTGAAACCATCACTGACATACTTTCTACACCTGTAGTTTTACCTGTTCCAGAATGTCACAGAAGTGGTGACATACAGTATGGAGCCTTTTGGGTGTGGCTTCTTTTTCCATGCACTTGAGATTCATACAGGTTTTCATAGGTGCCACCAGTTGGTGCTTTTCATTGCCGAGTAGCATTCTAGTGATGGGTGTGCTACAGTGTGTTTAGCTATTCACTGGCTGAAGGAAATTTGGGTTGTTTACAGTTTTTGACAATTTTGAATAGAATGGCTCTAAATATTTACATACAGGTTTTTGTGTGAATATAAGTTTTCATTTGTCTTGGATAAGTACCTAAGAGTAGGATTGCGAGGTTATACAGTAAGTGTATGTTTAACTTTATAAGAAACTGCCAAACTGTTTCCAAAGTGTTAGTACAATTTTGCAACCCCACTAGCGATGTGTGTTGTGACAATAATTTTATCTGCACATCACTTATAAGGCAATAGAAAGGCAGGTAGAAAGAGATTTTCCCAGGATCGAGAAGGGCAATTTAGGGACAATTCTAAATTGTTTAACAAATTCACCAAGAGAGGCCATAGCAATCAGCTGAGAATGTTTATTGCATCTTCTGGGCAATGCTGCAAAGAATACTGTTTATTTAGTATCACAGTTAATACTCACAAATATATGAAGAGTATTTACTATGCCCTGGGCATTGGGCTTCCTGGTTTATGCAGATCATCACAATGACTCTTCTTATTATCATCCCACCTTACAGGTAAGGGTGTGGGGCTCAGAGAGGGTAAATAACATGCCAAACGCACCTCAGCTTGTCAGAAACCTAACTGGGATTAAAATCCCTGTGTGTTGGATTCCAGACACTGCACCCCGGTAATAGCTCCCATCTGCTGGCCTGCTAGCCTTCTAGCTACTAATAATTACTAGCTAGTAGCACTCTTTAGATTGCACCTTTTGCTTTTCCTCGTACACAAAAACTGGGCCAATAACACTGGGCAGAACTAAGACTTTCTGCCAGCCAGCCCTGAGCCTCTCTGCTGCCACTCTCGCACAGGGCTTCCCTTCCAGGCTCAGTTCTCGACTCTAAGGTTCCTTAGAACCATGCCATAAGTCACACACTATGTCTTTGGAGAATATTCTGGGAAGAAAGCCTCTTGTCGATCTAACTGAATGTGGAAAGGTCAGGTGGAATGACCATCTTTTTCCAGTTTGAGAAGGTTGAGAGTCTAGTGCCAAGAGTATGACTTGGCTCTCCCTCTCCAGCTCTTGCATTGATATGGGTCCATCCCCACGAGCACATGGAAGCACATGGAGGCAGAGTTTTAGGGAGACAATCTTGTGCTCCAATTGATGAGTGCGTTAGAGCACCTTGGGACTTCAAGATCCGTAGAGCCATGACTTAGAGCTGACAGGGATCCTGGAGATCACACAGTCTAACCCCTGGGACTCACTAAATTTTTATCTCTTCTGGAATCCTCACTCCACCACTTACTGGCTGTGCAACCTTGGACAAGGTGATCAACCTCTCTGTGCCTAAGTGTCTCAGTCCATAAGTGATACTTACCCACAGGGTGTTTTAAGGATTGGATGACTAGTGCTCAGAGCACAGTGCCAGACAAATAGTAAGTGTTCAATTAATGCCAGCTCATCATCAATGCAACCCAGAACTGTTAAGTGACTGACTTCTAACACCAAAATTTCTCAGAGCATAGTCAAGGTTAGGCAGCGTGATACCTCGGACTGGATGCTTAACTGGGACACAGAAGAAATCTGAGGTTCAGAGCAGATTAGCAAATTAATTAGCTTGTGATTTTGTGCAGTCACTTACCTTCTCTCATTTTTCCTCAATAAGCCTTTACTTTTTTCAACAATTACCTCTGAGAACTGTGCCTTATGGGTACTATACTGGCCTTTTAAAGTGAAAATATAAAACGAATTGTCTCGCCAGTCCTCTCCTTCGGATTGTGACACCTTCCTCTATTCTACCTAGTCACAGTTTTAGAATGAAGGATTCTTACAACTAGAAAAACATTCAGTGTGTTTTCCCAGAAAGATAAATTTCTTAATAATAGTAATAACAGCAGCCACTGGATGCAGCATTTTCTGGTTCCAGGGGCTGCGCTAAGCCCTGTATCATGCCACAGAAGCCTTCCAACAGCCCAGTGAAGATGAAGAAACTGAGGCTGGGCAAGGTCTAGCAACTTGTCCACTGTCGTTCAGCTAGTAGGTGGCAGAACAAGGACTGAGTCCAAGTCTCTGTTACTGAAATGTGAAATGCTCTTAACCACAGCACTACTGCCTTGGGTTAGAAACATAACAAGAGAACTTTACAATGTGAAGGACCCGTAGAACCGACCTTGTCACACGACCCCAAACCACTCCTTTTGATCAAGCCCAGCATAGTTGCTGCTCTCTCTGTCAAGTTCCAAAACTCCAGTTTGCAGACCAGTGAGTTGGAGAAACCCAGCTTGTGAATTCCTTATGTGGATTGAGACCCTTTTTGGGTTAGCACAGTCTGAAGTTGCCATGCGCTTGACCAAGATGGGAGTTCAAGGGGGTCAGGGTAATGAAAGGCAGCAGTCTGTGACCTAGACATTTGGGTGTCTAGAGCACTTTGTGGTCTTTCTAGAGTGAGTGGACAAACACTGCCAAAGCTGTCATGTAACTTTCCAAATTCCAACTGTCACTTCCAACTGCCAACGCCGAACCTCCTGCTGGCATTCCACTCTGAGTGTGGAAGGGACAGCAGTGCCTGATGCAGCCTGCTTGGCTAAGGACAGCATAACTGTCTTACCCTCTTCCTTCCAATGGGCCAGTGGCTTGTGTGACCTTGGACAAGTCTCTCAAGGATCAGTAGAATTATTTAAGCACTAAGCATGTTGATTAAATAAATAAATAGGAATTATAATATATGAACAATTACTCTGTATTTATAGAATATTTTCTTCTAAGTCACAATCCTCCCTACCCCCTCTTCCCCCAGCCCTGTAGTGAAATTGCAGGCCAAATGCTGTGGCAACTTAAGAGAATGAGAGGAAATTTGCTTGGAAATAGGAGAAGGAGAAGAAACTGACCTGGCTGGTTTGGTAACAGGTCCAAAGAACACAGTGTCCTTTGGACGCTGACAGCTGCTGGGATAAGTCTGTTCTTGTTGGTCAGGCCGACCCTCTCTGGCCAGTTGACTCGTGGCAAACAGAAATGGAAAGCCCACGTTTATGCAAAGTCTACTCCATCTTTGACAGCGGGATGTGCTGAGATGGGAGATGAGAGAGATTTTTATTTATTGATAAAAGAGGGAAAGATGTCTGTGATGAAAGTGACATGAATGAAGCAGGTTACAAAACATTCCATACCTTAGTATCATATTTACATATTTTCACAAATATAAATGAATATCATTAAAACATCTGGAAAAATATTTACAAACTGTTAATAGAACTGTGATTAAAGAAGGCAGAAGAGGATTTTCATTTTTTATTTTGTATACTTTTATATTATTTGAATTTTTCCTAAAGAGAATGCATTACTTTCTTTCCCCAATATTTTTGGTATTTATTACATCATTTTTTAAAAAGTCAGGTTCATTAAAGTAACATTTACATATAGTAAAATTACCCTATTAAAAGTGTATGGTTAGATGAGTTTCGACAGATGTGTGTAGTCATGTAACCACCACCACAATCAAGATATAGAACATTTCCATCACACCCAATAGTTCTCTTCTGCCTCTTTGCAGTCAGTTTCCTGCCCCTACTCCTAGCCCCACGTGACCACTGGTCTGATTTCTGTCCGTATTATTTAGCTTTTTAAAAATAATGTCATGTAAATGGAATCACACAGTAAGCATGTAGCTTTTTGTGTCTGGCTTCTTTCACTTACCAAAATGCTATGTAGATTCACCCATCTTGTTGCTTGTAGTAGTTTGTTTCTGAGTGGTGTTCCAATGTATCATAGTTTATCTGCACTCCAATGTGGCTTGTTTTTGCTTTGTTACAAATACAGCTGCTATAGACATTTGTGCACAGGCTTTTTTGTTGTTGTTTTTTCTGAGACAGAGTCTCACTCTGTTGCCTGGGCTAGAGTGCCGTGGCGTCAGCCTAGCTCACAGCAACCTCAAATTTCTGGCTCAAGCAATCCTCCTGCCTCAGTCTCCTGAGTAGCTGGGACTACAGGCATGTGCCACCATGCCTGGCTAATTTTTTCTATATATTTTTAGTTGTCTAATTTAATTTCTTTCTATTTTTAGTAGAGACAGGGTCTCGCTCTTACTCAGGCTGGTTTCAAACTCCTGACCTTTAGTGATCTCCCAGAGTGCTAGGATTACAGGCGTGAGCCACTGCGCCTGGCCGGGTTTTTGTATAGATACACATTCTCTTAGTTAAATATCTGGGAATGAGATTGTTAGGTCATATGTTAAATGTATGTTTAACTCCATAAAAAACTGCCAAACTTTTCCAAAGTGGCTATATCATTTTGCATTCCCGTCATGAATATTCTAGCTGCCTCACATCTTTACTGCTTTAAGTATTGGCAATATTTTTTAAATTTGAATCATTCTAGTAAGAGTGTAGTGTCGGCTGGGCGCAGTGGCTACCAAAAATAGAAAGAAATTAATTGGACAACTAAAAATATATAGAAAAAATTAGCCCAGCATGGTGGCACATGACTGTAGTCCCAGCTACTCGGGAGGCTAAGGCAGGAGGATTGCTTGAGACCAGGAGTTGGAGGTTGCTGTGAGCTAGGCTGATGCCACAGCACTCTAGCCCAGGCAACAGAGTGAGACTCTGTCTCAAAAAAAAAAGAGTGTAGCGTTATCTCGTTATGGCTTTAATTTGCATTTCCCTAATGACTAGTGGTGTGGAACAATTTTTCACATGCTTATTGGCTATCTGTATATCATTTTTGGTGACATTTCTCTAACTCTTTTGTGTATTTTTAAAAACTGGGTTATCTTTCTATTATTGAATTGTGAGTTCTTAATATATTCTGGATATAAGCTCTTTATCACCGATGTGTTATTGCAAATATTTTATTCCAATTTGTGACTTGTCTTTTCATTTTCTGAGTAATGTCTTTGGAACAGAAAAAGTTTTAAATTTTGATGAAGTGTATTTTTTTCTTGAGTGGTTTGTCCTTTTTGTGTCCTATTTAATAAGAAATCTTTCTCTAACCCCAGATGACAAAGATTTTTCTTATGTTTTCTTTTAGAACTTGTTTTAACTCTTTTATTTAGGTCTATAATTCAAGTTAATTTATACAATTCACATACCACACATTGAATCCATGTAGCAGTCCCTAAACCTTTTGGCACCAGGGACTGTTTTTATGGAAGATAATTTTTCCACAGACTCGGGAGCTGGGACATGGTTTTGGGATGATTCAAGCACATTACATGTATTGTGCACTTTATTTCTATTATTATTACATTGTAATATATAATGAAATAATTATACAACTCATCATAGGTTGAATACCCCTGAAAAATGTACAATTCTATGGTTTTTTGTATAGTTGCAGAGATGGGTAATCCTCACCATGATCTAATTTTAAATATTTTTGTCAATCCTCAAAAAAGCCCTGTATTTATTAGTAGTGACTTAGATTTCTCCTCCTACTTCTTGGGTCTAGGCAATCACTAATCTACTTTCTATCTCTATTGATTTGCCTATGAAGTGATTTTTTCATATGGTGCAAGAAAAGGATCAAAGTTCATTTTCTGCACATGTATGTCCAATTGTTCTAGCATCATCATTTGTTGAAAAGACTACCCTTTCTTCATGGAACTATTCACCCTGGTATGTTTGTCTATAATCAATTGACTTATATGTGTGGGCCTATTTCTGAACTTTCTATTCTGCTTCATTGGTCTGTCTACAGTATGTCAAAGCTACACTGTCTTGGTTACTACAAATTCATAGAAGATTTGAAATGTGGAAATGTAAGTACTCCAACTTTGTTCTTCTTTTTCAGAATAGCTTTGACTATCCTAGGTCCTTTGTATTTCCATACAAATTTAGAATAAGCTTGTCAATTTCTGAAAAAAACAAAACAAAACAAAAGCCTGCTAGGAATTTGATTAGGATTGCTTTGAATCTTTAGGGTAAGTCAGGGAGAACTGACATTTTAACAACATTGAGTCATCTGATTCATAAACATGGTGTATCTCTCCATTTATTTAGGTTTTCTTTAATTTTTCTCACCAACATTTTATACTTTTCAGCATAAGATGTTGCATATATCTTGTATCCCCAAGAATTTCATGTTTTTTGATGTTAAAGTAAATGTTATTTTTTAAATTTAAATTTCTATTTGTTTATTGCCAGTATCTTGAAATGCAATTTTTGTATGTTGCCTTGTATTCTGTGACTTTACTAAACTCACTTATTAGTTATATTTATTATTCGCTTCTTGGCCTTTTGGCTAAGATCAAGTGTATATTTATGGTTTTGTATGTTCTTTGGAATTTTCTATAGAGATGATAACATTGGTATTTCTTTTTGCCAATTTATCTGTCTTTTATCTCTCTCTCTTGCCTTATTGGACTGGCAAGGAACACTAGTTCAAGTGTTATATGGAAGGGGTAAGAGCAGACTTCTTGTCATGTTCCCAATTTTAGAGAAAATACTTATGGTTTCACCATTAAGTATGATGCCCTTTATAAGTTTGAGAAAGTTTCTTTTTGTTCCTAGTTACCTGAGTGTTTTAGTCATGAAAATATGCTAGATTTTGGCAACTTTGCAGGCATCTGGTCTGGCTTCTTATACTCCTAGTTCCTGTATCTGCCTCTTAGCCATGTGGTCTCTGGGTGCCATATTGTTTCCTATCCCAGGGAAGCTGGTCCAACAAATGCACCTTGTTCCATCTAAGTACAAGCTCCAGCTCCACTAAAACTCAACCTCTGAAACATCTAGAAGCCTCTCATTCTCTTCTAGTACAGTTAGTATAAAGGCACACCCAGTCTACTGCTGAGCTGTTGGGCAATACAGATGGACAATTTTTTTTTTGAGACAGAGTCTCGCTCTGTTGCCCAGGCTAAAGTGCAGTGGCATCAGCCTAGCGCACAGCAATCTCAAACTTCTGGGTTCAAGCGATCCTCCTGCCTCAGCCTCCCAAGTAGCTGGGACTACAGGTACCCACCACCAGGACTGGATAATTTTGTTTTCTTCTTTTAGTTGCCGAGCTAATTTCCAATTTTTTCTATTTTTTAAATAGAGACAGGGGTCTCGCTCTTGCTCAGGCTGGTCTTGAAATCATGACCTCAAGTAATCCTCCCACCTTGGCCTCCCAGAGTGCTAGAATTAAAGGCGTGAGCCACCACGCCCAGTCCAGGTAGACATCTTTATGCCCTTCCCACTTAGGTCTTTGGCTCCACTCACTTTAGAAACATTCTATGATGATTCATTCAAATGAGGCCCCTATACCCAAGGAAGGAAAGGTCATATAAAAAATCTTCCTATTACAGTTTCACAACACGATAATAACCACATCATAAACATGCTATTTATACAGTATGAGTTAATATATTTATGGTATGAGGAAGGTCATTTCTCATATACCAGGTGAGGTGGTAAAATTATGTCTGGAGGGCACAAATAGGGTAGACTTGAGAGTAACTGTCTGCAGGCAGGTAAAAGGTTGAGATACTTTAAAGCTATTTTCTCAACTAAGTGGTTTAACATTTAAAAAATAATTATATAAATTTTATCTCAATAAATTATTTTAAAAAATTGCACCCATCTCCAACTCAACAAAACCTACCTCAATGTATGAATAGTTTAAATTTCTTTGGTTAAAATAATTACTGTTTGTAATAGTTTCAGGGAGTAAGCCACATTAGACCGGGCTTACCTGAAGGTGAATTTTGTGCAGATTTTTCTAAGGTAAGGGTCTAGATCAGGTGTGGGCTCAGCTCTATGATTTTGTTCTGTGATGCTGACATTACAAGTTTTTGAGCTTCTGTTATGAGAGACCCTCAGAAAATTCCCAGTGGGGCCTGAGACCTCATAACACTCCCAAGGAATGATTTTTCCTTCTTGTGGGAGGCATATAAGATGAATAGACTTGTAATTATATATTTATTTTACAAAACTTGTTACAGTGTTTACTATGTACTTAGTATTATACAAATAATAACTCAGGTAAGCCTTCTACCAGCCCTTGGATGTGAGGACCACCATTAGTCCCATATAGCTGAGGCACAGGTGAAGGAGCTGGAGCACAGAGAGGTTGAGTGTTACACCTAAAGTCTCCCAGCTAGTAAGTGGCAGAGCCAGGAACTGAACCCAGGCAGTTGGGCTTCAGGGTCTGTGTTCTTTAAACATCATGTTATGGTGCTTATCTATTGCGATTAAGCAGAGAATGTCAAGATCCAAATGTCCTTCCCAGAAGATAGACTGATAATTGCAATAAAGGAAGAGAATGATGTCTACCAATTTCCTGTTAAAGTAGCTGTTTGTTTAGAAATCATACACTCTTTTTTCCTTTTTTTTGAGACAGAGTCTCACTCTGTTGCCCTGAGTAGAGTGCTGTGGTGTCGGCCTAGCTCACAGCAACCTCAAACTCCTGGGCTCAAGCGATCCTCCTGCCTCAGCCTCCCGAGTAGCTGGGACTACAGGCATGTGCCACCATGCCTGGCTAATTTTTTCTATATATTTTTAGTTGTCCAGCTAATTTCTTTCTATTTTTAGTAGAGATGGGGTTTTGCTCTTGCTCAGGCTGGTCTCAAACTCCTGACCTTGAGCTATCCTCCCGCCTCTGCCTCCCAGAGTGCTAGGATTACAGGTGTGAGCCACTGCACCCAGTCTGCTTTTTATTTTAGAACAGACACGTACATTCTCTTGGGCCCCAATGTAATGTGAGAGTTGTGATGGGATGTCACCATGGGCTGACAGTTCTGCTCTGAGGAAAGTAGTAAGTAGAGACAAAGCATCTCCACTTCTCGTTGACAGAGGCTGCACCAAGGGTATGGGCTGCTCTCTTCGCCCTTCACCCCCAACTCCACTGAGCTGCCAAGTTTGGGGGCCATGGACCAATCAGATAATGGAAGAATCTCACTCTCTTATAGGATAGAAACAGTGTGGATATTACTCGATGCTTCGTTTAATAGGAAATCAAGAGAAAGTAAATTTCTTTTGGTTAGTCTTTGTCTTAATGCTTTAAAATATCTACCTTGTTGTTATAAATAGGAAGGAAAATATCATCTGGGCCAAATGAAGGAGCACCCCTAATTTTACCAGTCCTTTAAAAAGCTTCCCTCAGTTACAGTCAGCACATATTTTGAAACTTAGAAGAAACATCTTTATTATGGTGGTGGTATACACATGTTGTAGGGTCTGAATGTAATATACATAAGACACTATTTTAAGCATGTATTATAGAATCCTGGGTTTTGCCCTCACATCACATCTTGCTATAGAAATAACCTGTATGTCTTAAGTACGATTATTGATAGTACCTTTGTTATTAAAGTTTTTCTATAGCTACACGATTATCTTCATTTGCTTTCCTTGTCATTGTTTGGAGGAGAGTTTTTAGGACAGCTGAGTTGGGTTTTATTAGTGAGTTTGAAGTAGAGTTTTAAATGGCATTTAATGAAAATGAAAGCAGAAGAAAGGAATGAGCTCAGAAAAGTTTTGCGTGGCTACCACATTTAAATGGGATAAGGTGCATGGAGAGGGGTGTCCTGTTTATTTTATTTCTACTCCCTGCAAACTGTCCCATAAGCAGTAGAAGCCCCGAACTCTCCTGGCACCAGCAGAGATGGCTGAGGAAGCACTCCTGGGTGCTTCTGCCCCACACTCCAAGTTTCTCAGTAGGAGATATGCTCAGAAGGGGCTTCCTAGTAGGGGCAGAGGGTGATACTGGCCCCTGTGGAGGACAGCCAAAAAAAAGGGAAAGATTTTTCCCAGTAAACGTAGCTGAGAAAGTGAGGATGGGGGTTAAGTTCTCCATGTTGTAGAATGATACCTGGCCCCCTTCTAAAGACACTTGAATCTCCCTGGTCTGTTAAGATGTTGGTGCAGGGGTAGGTGAGAGCCTGGTGTTGACTCTGGTAGAGCCCGATTGCCCAGATGCCTTCTTCCAGTTTTAGTTTAAACCACTCTTTCCTATTCACAGATTCTTTGATCATGTTGAGCCCCCGGTAGCCACCAAAAGTCACCTCCACATCCCAGTAGTGTCTGCCTGATAAGAACCCCACAGTCCCCAGCACACAGAAGGAGAAGCTCTGACTGCTTCTTACCTGTGTTCATCACACTCAGCTCACTCTCTACTTCTTGGAGGTAGGCACTGGTAGTTTCTGGGTCCAGGATCACATCATCTGAGGAGAGAAGACCAGAGGGAGTGTTGGAGGGCAGCTGAGGCCAGGGATGAGGTCAGTTTAGGAAAGTGGCTTTGAGTCAGGGAAAGGTTGTTGCTGGATGTTCTCCCAGGGACAGGGACCCAGGCTCGTGCCCACTGGCTGTCAGAGGACTGCTTCTCTCAAGACAGGAAAAAACAATCCAAGTGTGGCTCAGTTGCCAGTGGAAATGCAGTCACACCACTGGAACCTCCTGCTGGGCCTGGCAGCAGCATGTTTGGAACTAGGGTGAGGTGGGCCAGGTGCCTTGGGCATGAAATCTAAGGCGGCACCCATTCTTGGGGTCACGCAAGTGCCCCATTCCCAGAGTTCTGGCCTCTTCCCCAGCACTGGGCTTCGAGCAGTCAGGGAGCACCTTCTTTAGACTTAAGCTTTCCTGCCATCCTGAGGATGCTGGCCAACCTTGGCCTGTCTCAATGCCCACTTCCCCCTCCTCCCTCTCCACCATGAATGTCAATAACCTCCCCTAGGTGCTTCCTTAAGTGTTTTGAGACACTTTGGGACTAGAGAGATGGAGCCCCGCCTGGCGCCCTTTCTGCGTATTCAGGGCAGCAGATTGCTGTCAAACCTGTCTCCAAGTCTCCAGGGGTTACCAGACATTTTATCCCCACTGTCTTCCATAAGTAACACGGGCTGGTGCCCATTTAGGCAGCTTCACTGGGCTTGTTACTCTGAACAATTTACCTCCTATTTCCTCCAGGGCTGTTGGCAGGTTCTCTAGGGAGAAAAAAAAGGAAAATGCTTAGAGCTCGCAGCCAACAGGTGCTCTCCACATGTATCTTCCTTGAGGGCTGAAAACAAAAGCCAGGGCTGCTTCCCAGCTGCAGGTAGGAGCCTGGCCTCCCTCCTCGTTCCTAGATCCACAGGGACCACCCCAAGGGAAAACAGGAACCTTTGAACTCATGCAGGATCTGACCGAGTTGTTTACTCCTTGGAGAAAGTGTGGATTCTCTTGCCCAGTCTAGTTAACTTGGGGACAAATGGTTTACTTTTCATGTTCTCACCCCTTGGAATAAACAGCAGGTTTTGCAAATCAAGGATGAGCAGGCTTACGTCTTAGGCATAAGAGGGAGAAAGGTAAACTGAATACCCTACTCCCCGGAAGTGGCATCTGGAAGAGAAGAATGCAACCTAGGAACGAGCCCACTCCACATCTGCAGGGCCTGGGGCAAAAGAATGAACGGAGGCCTGCCTGCCATATGGCTACGTCATCGAAAGGTATACACCAAGCCACCAAACTGCTGTATGAAATAAGTTGTGGCTTCCTACTTCCACACATGTATCTTCATAATACCCTGAAGGTCAGTTTCAAATTTAGCATTCTTGGACTCCTCAGGGCTTCGCATGGGAGTCTGCTAAGGGCGTGCTCTCCCAGACCGGAGAAGTGCACATTGCAGGCCCCGGAAGTGCACGCAGAGCTGCCTAGCAAAGAAATTCTGGGACTGTTGTCTAGAAGAGGGGGCTGAGGCTTGGGCATGCAGTGGGCACATCACTTTGGCGCTGAGGGAGGGTGGCTGCCAGTGGAGAGCTGGAGCGGGAGGCACCTTGAAAGCCTAGGAGAAGGATACCTCTTGCCCGGGTGCAAGGGCAGCACTGCCAGGAGTAAACGGTTCCCTTCTAGGCCCTTCCTTTTCTCTGGAGACACAGTCTTCTCCAATTCCCTGCCCTCACATGTGTTCTGGACCTCCAGGGAGGAAGCCAACAGGGTGGCAGTGGGCCCAAGTTCAATGCCACATGGACGCATGTCTACAAGAAATCAAGTGAACCATCTTCTTATCAGCTGGTCAGATATCTTATCAGCTCCCAGGCTTCTGGCAACTGCTAATGACCAGTGCATTGGATTGGAGCCACTACCCCAATGAAAAATGGCTATTCCGGGAGTTGGTGGAATCCAGCCAAATGCCTGGTGGAATGGAGACCTGGGAAGGTTGTTAACCATGTCCAGGCCTGCCAGACTCACTCTTTACCTTCAGACAGTTTCACTCTCTGGACAGGGAAGCACAAACAAGACATCCTGAGACACCACTGCCCTTCCCCCCTGCCCATCCCCCTCACACACCTGTTTGAGATGCTCCTGCTAGTCTGCGAAGAAAACAGAGGGCTCAGGCACTTTCAGCCAGCTAACCTCTGTCACACCCTGCATGAGACTTTCTGGCTTTTCCTAACTTATTCCACAGCCTCCTTAACAGAGTGGACCAGCATTCATCCTATGCCTTTGTTTTATACACAGTTTTATGACTGGAAATAACCTGCTTATCATAAATCCCTCCTGTGGGATTTAGAGGTATTGTCTGTTCTATTTTGCTGGCTCTTTTACACACTTATTTAACTTCATCCATTACTCAGCAAGAACATTTTGTATTCTAAGTCTTAATTACACAAGAAAGAAATAGTGTCCAACAAACATGGCCCTAACTGTATTGATTGAGATTTTCTTAATTTAAAAGGTAGATTTCTCTCCCTTGGTAGTTCTCTAGCTTTTAAATGTGTTTTCTCTATAATGTGCTAGGAATGGCTCATGAGAGGGGCATGTTTGAGCCTGTGGGCTTCCAAGGGTGCACAATGCTTTCTTCAAGGAATAAACTGAGGTTCATTATTGTGCCTCGTTGTACAAACTATCTTCTTTGCAAGGGAGGGACAAGTGTACATTCTAGCTTTTGTTTTCTCAATCATAATGTCTAGTTGTCCCCTGACTTCTGTATCTGTCTTTAATCTCATGGAACTGAGGGGAGCTTTCAACTTTCAACCTCTCTTCTGGCTTTGTGTGTGTGCATGTGCATGAAATGTACACAAAATATAATTTACTATTTTAACCATTTTAAGTGTATCATTCAATGGCATTAAGTACATTCCCAGTGTTGTGTAACCATCACCACTATTTTCAGAACTTTTCATCACCTCAAAGAGAAACTGCACCCATTAAGCAATAACTCACCATCTCTTGGCATTTTGATACTTAGCTCGTGCAGGGTTTAAGTGAACGTACTTTAGAACCAAGGAAACAGAGTTGAAATGTTGGCTCTGCCCCTTTGCTAGCTCTGGGACCTTGAACAATGTACCTAATCTTTTTAAGCCTTGGTTTACTCATCTGCAAAATGGAGCTAATAAGAATTAGAATGACAGCCCTCATAGGGTTGTTCTGTGCACATAATATCACACACAAAACGTAGTGCCTATAGAAAGACAAATATTGTATATTCTTACCACAAATGGGAGCTAAAAAAAATTGATCTCTCATGGAGGTAGTAAATAGAATGGTGGCTACCAGATTGGGCTTCCACCAGGCCCCCAGCCACTGGCTCTAGCTGTGCTGCAGGTGTTACTATTCTAAGAGTGTGATGTCAAGGGTAATCAGGAAGTCAGGTAATTAACACTGTCCCTCAGTTGGAACAGAATGCTTTTTTCCTTGTCCTTCAGAAATCGAGAGAGTTTGTCAAACTTACAGGCAACTTTCTGCCACTCAATTTCTGTTTCTAGAATAGAGACAAGTGGTCACATGAGCATGAAAGCAATCACCTGCATCTTTCCTTTCCACCATTGCCCACAGTTGCTGCCCTGTAATTTCCTTTTCATTCCTATTCTCTTAAATATCCACTGTACGAGAATTAAATAAGAGAGACAAAACATAAATATACTTCAGAACTTTAAAGTGTATGTCATGCAGTGTGACTCTAAACTGAGTTTTTGCAACTCCAAGGTTATCTCCAGCTATCTTACAGGATAACCTTAATAACAAACTACTCAGAACATTAATTTTAATTAATTTTGATTTAAAAAATCCATGTGTTTCTAAGAGAAAAATGGGATGTGCCATGAAGTCAGGACCATGTGTATGTGGGTGTGATTATGAAAAGTCTGGGAATAAGTGAGTTATTCTGTAAAGCATGTGGGTGTCTGCTTTGTGGTTTAGCTCTTTGGTCTGCTGTTTGGGCTCTAGGGGAGTATGTCTATCTCAAAACATGCAAATGGGAAGAGTTCAAGGAACATGACTAGTTCTGCTGCATCTAGGCTCTTCTCAACAAGTACCATTCGGAGTGACTGGGTATGAAGAATGAAGAGGGAATGTAAAAGGCAGAAGGCAGGTGCCCAGGGGAGCTCACCTGCTTGGACCAGGAGGGTGTGTGCTGAGAGGGAGTAGCAGATAGGGGACAAGTATTCATAAATATTCACCATCAAGAGCCTAAGTATCAGCTAATTATGGGAGCTGAAACTATCTGAACCACGAGTAGTAGCAACACTTTTTTAAAATAGCCCAGAGGTAGTAAGATATAAAGTGATCAATTAGAAAAAAATTCAGACTTAATAATAACAGTTAAGGTAGAGCAACAGTATCCAACTTGTGTTTATGAGTAACTTTTTTTTCTCATCTTCCTCTAAGCCAGGGATTGGCAAGCCACTGCCTGCTGGCAGAGCCCAGCCACCACCTGTTTTTGTTCGGCTCTTGAGCTAAGAATGTTTTTTACATTTTTAAATAGTTTGGGGGCGGGGGAACCCAAAAGAAGGCTATTTTATGACAAGCGAAAATGATATGAAATTCAAGTTTCAGTGTTCATAAATACAGTTTTTTGGGAAGATAGCCACACTTATTCATTTATGTACTGTCTATGAGGCGAGTAGTGTCACAGAAACCACATGGTCCTCAAAGCTTGAAATATTTACCATCTGGTCCCTATTGGAAAAAGTTAGCTGAACCCTGCTCTAAGGCGATGCTTTCAAAGTAGGAAGTTAGTAGCTGTTCCCTGAAAAAAGGGGTTCCATTGACAAATAAATTGAGAAATTCTCCTTTAAATAAAATCAAACCAGTTTCTTTAATAAACTAATGTGACATAGAAATCTACAAAAAAGCACGCAGAGAAGGGAAGCGGAGTATTTGGTGTTTCCCAACATTATTGGCTGTGAAACCTTCTTTTTTCTTTTCTTTTCTTTTTTAATGGGCTCTTTTATGTGATTAATCTTCCAGGGAACATGACTTGTTGGTAAATGCTGCTGAAAAGTAATTTGCGATTTATGTATAAACAATGGGGAGAAAAAAAATCCTGCTACTGAAAACACTGTTAGTAGAATTTCACTCAGGGGAAAAAAAATTGTTTTTTGTTTAGTAGGTCATTTGGTCATGAAAAGTTAGGTTCCAGGAACTTGATCTGGAAGATGGAAAATGGACACAAAGAGAGGATTAAGCAATTCTGCATAGTATGGTGAGGGTAATTTGGAGTTTGGGGCTAGTCTAGGAAGAAGGATTGAGAAATGAACAGGATTGGAAAAGAAGGAGATGAGAGGGTCAATGGGAGCTAGAGAAGAACATGGTGGGGGAAGTTGGCCCGTGAGAAATTCCTGGGCAGAGAGGGCTATAGAATATCAGCACAATGATGACCGGGAACGGCTATATAATTTGTGCAGCCTAATGCAAAACGAAAATGCAAATGTTCAAAATGTAGTAAAAAAAAAATGCCGTTAGAGGTACTAAAATATGAAGCTCTTCCCTTTCAACTGCAGTTTCTCTCTTGATCTGTCATGCTGTTTTTAATTTGCTATTTAATGTCATGCTCCCTCAGGCATAGGGAAATCCACACAGATCTTAGCAGTCCTGAGGCATGAAGTGGGGAGCGGAGGGGGGCTGCTCGGAGTCTCAGAAGCACATGCAGTTTCCCCCTTCCCCTCCCAATAGCCACCTGCCCACGTGCCTTGCCCAAGCCAGCCGTGGGGAAGTCAGAGCAGGCATCTACCCTTGGCTTGTGCCAGCCACTCCTACCCATGGTGGACCTACGAAAGGCAGGGGTGGAGGGTAGACTGTTGAGTGAGGGTGGGGAGGGGACCTGGGGCAGTAGGTAGGGGTGGTAGGTGGTGGGGTGGGCACTGGGGACAGCTGAAAACATGGCCTGGGAAGGCAGGGTGTTGGCTGGAGGCGGCACTGAGCATGAGTCCAGGCTCCAAGTCCCTGATGCATTCTCTACTCACTGCAAAACACAAATTCAAAGATAAATTATTAAGAATGTCAAGACAGTGACCACAGAGTGTGAAAGCCCAAGTATGGGACCCTTCTGGGTGCAGGGCCCTGTAGGACTACACTGGTTGCACACCTATTAAGTCAGCCCTGATGATATCTAATCACTTTTACTTTTTTTTTAAAGAATAAATTATCTTCACACCTTTTTTCCACACCATAGGTAAAAAGCTGTTGCATGAATAGCCTTGTGTTGGGTCAGCTGTTGCGTTGGGAAATTCAAAGCAGAAGGGAATGATTTTCTTGTTTGGGTCAATAGCAGCTGAAGAAACAACACAGTGGTAAGGAGGCAAGGCTAGAAGGAGATTCGAGTTCAGCACAAACAAGAAATTGGATGAGAGGTCACCGTGAGAACACAATCCCACTGGGAACATGCAGGCATTTTAGGTTTCTAACCATGCAAGTGACCAGAGCCAGCTGGAGGACTTGGGGACAGCCAGATGGCCAACACTTGGGTTTCTCATAGTATGACTTATACTTTATGGGAACATGTTAAAAATATGTGAAAATCATCTGTGGATAGTTAGTAGTCTATTTTTACTGGGTGCATTTCTCCATGACATAAAGTAAACCTAACTGTGGTCTTGTGCTCCCGTACTTGTCACTCTTAATCACTGCTGGGAGCAATGAGCAGAGAGGGGCAGTAAGAGATCTTAGCTTGTGTTCTGGTTCCTATTTCATGACCCAGCTCCCCTACGACTTGGGGAGAAGCTGGCCCTATACCAAGTGGCATTCTCACCAATTAGAGGATATATAATGCACCTTGTACAGAAAAAATTCCAAAACAAGAGGGAGCAGAACCGCTTATGCCCAATCAA
>VBSM01002121.1:4278712-4299184 GCA_008086735.1 Cheirogaleus medius | reverse complement strand
CCTTGCTCCACGAATTTCACAGCAAACTCTTCCTCTTCATGATGTTCAAATGATTCTCAAGTTCCTGGAAACAAACAACCCAAAGAACTTTGAAAGGATTTTGATTCTTCAATGATTTTTCTTACTTTAAAAATTGCTGGCCGGGCGCAGTGGCTCACGCCTGTAATCCTAGCACTCTGGGAGGCTGAGGCAGGAGGATCGCTCAAGGTCAGGAGTTCGTAAACCAGCCTGAGCAAGATCGAGACCCCATCTCTACTAAAAATAGAAAGAAATTAATTGGCCAACTAAAAATACATAGAAAAAATTAGCCGGGCATGGTGGCGCATGCCTGTAGTCCCAGCTACTCGGGAGGCTGAGGCAGAAGGATTGCTTGAGCCCAGGAGTTTGAGGTTGCTGTGAGTTAGGCTGACACCACGGCACTCTAGCCTGGGTGACAGACTGAGACTGTCTCAAAAAAAAAAAATTGCTATAACATGCTGGACATATATATGGACATATAATATGCTGGATATAACCCTGAACTTTACTTTTAGTAGTTATCTGAGAAGGGGGCAGGTGGCATGGGACATTCTAGGACATTGTTAGAAATGGAGGGAGAAGAAACAGATATCATTGGTTGTCTATGGGGAGGAGAATTCGAGACTGGGAGACAGGATGACAGGGAGATGGTGTAGTATTTTGAATTTTGACCTATGTGAATGTGTTACCTATTCTAAAATAAACAGATAACATGAAGAGCAAAGGTAGTCTTTGAGGCTGCATCCCCCTTCTCCTGTGAGCCGGGGAAGTGGTGAGAGCCACTGTGTTGGCAGGGTAGTCCTCCCAGGTAGGTTGTGGGGACAGGCAGCTGTGACAGAAAAAGTCTGATGAACAGAAAAGCGAGCTAAAGTCTCTTAAGCATCTTTTCATTTGATTGCACTAGGAACAGAAAGCTGCTTATGGTTGAAGAGGAGCATTTATTTCTGCTTTGGATTACGTGTAGTATAGTAGTCACTCGTACTTCACTGTGCAAATAACTTTTCATGATTTAAATCTAACATAAATGGAGTTACAGAAAAAGTAGCTGACCATGGGAATGTTGACAATGCTGCCACTTGAGGGACTAGATATGCAATCAGAGGAATTTAGCATTTACTATGTGCCAGGCACTGTGCTAAGTGCTTTCTAAACATTACCTAACTTAATCCTTGCAACTACCCCAAGAGGTAGGAACCACTGTCATCATTTTATAGATGAGGAAATGATGCTTTAGAGAGATTAAGACATTTATGCAAGGTGGCTCCGAGGGGAGCAGGCAGAGCACAGATTTGAATCCAGGTGCGACTAACTCCAGATTCCTGGTTCTTAAACACTTGAACAAAGGATTTTCTCCTGTAAATCATTTAATGATAACTCTGCTAGCATGGTGGGCAGCTGTCTGGTGGCCTATGCTGGGAAAATATTCCACTCCACTAAATCTAGGCATTGCCTGTCTATTTCCCTTCCCTTCCCTCCCCTCTGCCTGTCTTCTCGGTCCTTCTCCCCCAGCCCCGTGCAGGCCACGTGAATGGGATCCTTACTCTGTGCAGCTGGCTGGGCAAGCCCTGCAGAGCGCTGGCCTCCTGGTCCTGCTCACCTGCAGCTTTGTGTCCTCCAGGTGCTTCTGACAGTCCTCGTAGTGCAAGGACCCTGTCTCCTCCCACTCCAGCAGCAGCCAGGCGATGTCCACTGCGTGTCTCAGCTGCCTGCTGGGTTTGTGGCTCTTGGCTTGGAGGCTCTGGTGGCACTGGGGCGGCAGAGGCAGGCCCAGCAGAACTTGCAGCCACACTCTGTGATTACTGGGTCTGTTGAAGGCAGATGCAGCTGGTGGCCTTCTCCGTGAGATGGGCCAGCAGATCAGCAGCAGCTGTGGCTTCGGAGGCCAGAAGATCGGGAGGGTTGAGCTTCACCTCGGTCTGCACACCCTCGTCATCATCTCCTCGGAGCTGCAAGTGTTGGCGGTGGCCTCCCGGACCAGCTCCTGTAAGTACTTGGAGCCTTTTGGCTTTAGTTTCCTTTCAGTTTCATAATCAGAAGGCTGCTTCTCTCAGTGCTGCAACTTTCCCATTTTGCAGGCCTGCAGGGCCCTCTGCAACCCGGAAAGGAGACTGTTCAAGGCGGGACATCAGCGGAGCCTGGGCCATGGCCCAAGGAGTCCCCGTGTGTCAGATCAGGACGTTTGAAAAGTGCTTTACATCACTGCTGTGCTGGCCTGGAAAGATGTGGACCCAGGATCTGTGTGGCAGCTGCTTCCCACAGGGATCCTAGGACCCCATAGCTCCGGCTGCTCCCAGGGCTGTGGGGAGGGGCCGGAAGTCTGGTTACCTAAGGGTTAGGAAGGACTCTAAGAAGCTGGCAGGGCAACATTGTCTGAGTCACATTTCTAGAGAATTTGGGAGGAGAAGTGCTTTTCTTTCTTCATGGAAAGTTAGTCTCTCTCTCTCCTTCTCTCGTTGTGTTCCAGGATCCGCGAACACGGCAATGAGCAATACAGACAGATAGACATGCCTGTGTTTTTTTTAAAAAAGTTATTTTTATTTTTTGTAGAAACAGAGTCTCACTATGTTACCCAGGCTGGTCTCAAATCTCTGGGCTCAAGCTATCCTCCCACCTCCACCTCCCGAGTAGCTAGGACTACAGGCAAGAGCCACTGTCTGGCCAATTCATTTTTTATGTTTTTTGTAGAGACGGTGGTCTTATGATGTTGCCCCCGTGGGTCTCAAACTCCTGGCCTCAAGCGATCCTCCTGCCTTGGCCTCCCAAAGTGCTGGGATTACAGGTGTGAGCCACCGTGCCCAGACCAATGACAGTTTTTGTGGAATTGATATTTTAATGGGAGAGATCAGAAAATAAGCAAAATAAATCTAATAAGAAAGCTATATATCATAAAACCTGCTATAGAGAAAAAGGAAGCACATGGATGGGAGAGCAGTTAGGCCCATCCTTGCTGAGCGAGCTGGGTCATCGTACCACTGCAGCTGTGCTTGAGAGCCAAGTTGAGTGGCCCCTTACCCCTCCTCACCACCCCTGAGCACTTACTCTGCCCAGGCACCTGCAAAGCCTTCTAGTACATACGACCTCTTGGTATACTCACAGCCCCTTCTTCAGGCTCAGCCACTTGCCTGAGACCAAACTTCCTGGGAATGACAGAGCCAGGATTCAAGCCCAGGTCAGCCTAAGTCCAAAGCTCAGGTTTCTACCACATCCACTAGATGACCTCTCATACCCAGAGACTCTGGAGAAATATGACAGGTCCTGTCCTCTACATGGGGTAGACATTCTCTTTGGAGGCAGAAGTCACTGAAACGTCTTATGCAGCACAGAGGACTGATGAAGCTGGTGTCCTCCTTTGCTCCTTGCACTTATGTGTGTGTGAAGAGAAGCAGGGTCAAACAGCAGTGGCAGGAAGCTGCTGGGCTCATACCAGGCATTTAAGGGAAGAGCGCCTGCCCTCACTGTTGCCGTGGGCCAACCTGAAACGTCTGGACCGGCAGTACTTAGCCACAAACTCTTCTAGTATATTCAGCCACTCAAGTGGCATTTGGGACTTCATTGTTAGCACACATTCTCCTAACTATGTAGTATACTTTAAGTCACGTGAGTGTCTGGTGGCCCCTCTTAAGGGTTCAGAACCCTGGATTTTGATCCCTTCCCCAAGTCGGACTGGGATATCACAGAAGTCAGGGGTCAGGTGGACTCAAGCAGGAGGGGCCAGATATTGTAGAGGAAAAGAGACACAGGCACTTTCTCACAGCCAAAAAACACCTGTTTTAGGGCAGAAGCAAGGGATAATCTGGTAACATTGCTGGAAAGATGACATTTTGTCAGATAAAGAAGCCAGCAGAACACATTTGCATTTATGTTCCACATGGGGACCTCTGGTGATTCATGGACTAGCCACAGAAACATGTGAGGTTTTCACACAGCAAATTCAGTTCCACATTGAAAAGAGCCTAAGAATGAGCATTTTAACAATGGCAGCTGCAGCGATATATGCTTTACTAAGTAGAAAACGTCCCGATTTTAATTTAAAAAGTTATTTTATAAATTAGGATAAGCAGACAAGATGATCCACAAGGGAAAATTGTCTTTCCAAAATGGCTTACAGAGCAAAAAGTGCGAAGGCCTCTATTGGGAAGAACAGGTTATATTTCTAAGGTCTTCTTATTTGGGGACCTAGGAGGATATTCTAAGGCTTGTTTTCAACTGTTTCCGAATGGGAGGCCAACTCCACCATCTTGCTGACTGCAGGGATGAGAGACACGCTGTTGTTAGGTCTGAAGGTTGTCTGGAGGGACTCACTGTCCCTTAGTGAAGGGAGAGACCACCACCCTTGAGTCATAAGTATCCTCATTCTTTCATTTCTTTTTTCTTTTTTTTGACACAGAGTCTCGTCTGGGTAGAGTGCAGTGGTGTCATCATAGCTCACTGCAACCTCAAACTCCTGGGCTCAAGCTTCCCGAGTAGCTGGGACTACAGGTACATATCACCACGCCCAACTAATTTTTTTTTCTATTTTTGGTAGAGACAGGGTTTTGCTCTTGCTCAGGCTGGTCTCAAACTCCTGACCTCAAGTGATCTTCCCACCTTGGCCTCCCAGAGTGCTAGGATTACAGGCATGAGCCACCGTGCCTGGCTCTCATTCTTTCTTTTAACAAAGAGATATTTCTATACACATAGGAAAAAATACCTGGGGTAGATATACCAAATGTGTATAGTTAACTCTGGGTGATTTTTATTTATATTTTTAATGCTCAAATGTATTTTTCAAAATTTCCACAAAGAACACATATTCCTTTTAATTTTTTTGTTTTCTTTTTTTTTCTTTTTATCTTCTTTTTTTTTAATTTTTAAAAAAATTTTTAAATTTTTTATTACCCGGAGCTACTCCCAAGAGGCTTTGAGTAGTGGACTCTCACATATTCCTTTTAAAGGGGGAAAAAAACAATTGTGAAGACCTCTCTTGTAGAAAAAGGACAAACATTTATATAACACTCTAACTTATAAAGTTCTTTTCAATACATTCTAATTTAATCCTCTCAACAGTGCTCTCTGATGATGATGATTTTGATTTACGCGTCAGAAAACAAACCCCAGGAGCTTTAGAAATTTTCTCAAGACATGCAAGTGCAAGTAGCCCGGCTGGAAGTGGAACTCAGTCTTCTTGCTGCGGATCTCATCTTCCAGGATGAGGATCACTGAAATCCCATCCCCAGGATGGGCAGATGGAGGCCGTGGAAGGAAATCAGCGGGCAGGTAGGGGGATAGCAAGCAAGAGAAATGCCGATCTTGGGGAGGCGGGGGTCTGGCAGCTGCTGTTTAGATAGTGGGGGCCATGATGCTTCTGGTTTCATTTCGTGGCCTCGGAATGACTTCCAGGCTGAGTAGAAAGCATGCCCTCAGCAGACTGGTCCTCTTGGGTCCTGGCAGCTGGGTTTTGCTCAGCTGACTCCTCTCTCTAGTTGAGGACAATTGGGAATAGCTCCCCCAGGCCCTGTGTGGACCCATGCATTCCTTCTCTTTCCTGGGGACAAGGCAGGGCCTTCATCCTTGGACAAAGTGAGAGGCACGTGGTCAGGAGTTGGCCAGCCTGCTCACATCAAAAGATCTGGGGGCTCCCCCAGGAACCAGAAGGTGACTTCTGCTGATTTGGGGGCCTCCAGACTGAGGCAAGCCTATGAACTAAATGTGTGGGGATTAGAGGAGGGAACTGGGAGATGAAGGCAGGGCAGTGGATGTCAGAGGGAGGTTCTCTTTCAGAGGTATGTCATGATACACTGGATGGTCCCTCTATCTTTAGTTGCTTAGCTATGAAAAGGACTAGAAAGAGGGAGAAGGTGAAGCGGACCTTTGACCAGAGCCACCTGAGGATGTTTAGGGGCAGACCCAGCCAGCACTCCCCATTCTCTGGGTTTGGCCTTGCTGAGGTGAGGCTGAGCTGTCCCTGCTCATGGATGTGCACCAACTAGAAGAATTCCAGAATCCAGTTGATTGGGAAGGAAGATTAGAAGGTGTATTATTTCTAGAGTTAAAAGAAGTGATGTGTTGGAGCCAGTTTTTACAGCTTATGAGAGGCCAGTTGTTAAATTTTCAAGAATCATGTGAATGTTGGTAACTTGAAACTGGTCATCATAATGTGAGTGTTTACACCATGGAAATTGGCAAACACTACAAATCAGGGCGTCCTCCTGCCAGAGAGCTGGTTGTTAATCATTTACTCACATACCCCAGGCGAGCAGTTCCATTTATCTCATGGTTTGGGGTTCATTGTGACTTTTTGGGGGGATGGTGACAACAATATCTGGCTTTAGCCTCCTGTGATGTCATGACAGGAATCACCTAGCAAGTGCTGAATAAATATTTTTGCTCTGGAATGTATTATGAGATGAAATATAGGTTACTCTTGCCTGTGGCTTTCTGTTTTCCTTCTCTGTACGTAAATCACAGAGAACGGGCCTGGCTATAATGGGGTCGCCTGTTTCCTCTATTCCTAGTCTCTCTCCAGGCGTCCTCAAACTACGGCCCGCAGGCCACAAGCGGGTGTTTTTGCCCATTTGTTTTTTTACTTCAAAATAAGATATGTGCAGTGTGCATAGGAATTTGTTCATAGTTTTTTTTTAAACTATAGTCCGGCCCTCCAACAGTCTGAGGGACAGTGAACTGGCCCCCTGTTTAAAAAGTGTGAGGACCCCTGCTCTAGACCATGTAGCAGCTAGAACAATGCCCAGGACAAAGCAAATGCTCCGGAAATTGTTGTTCAAGGGGGCTGAGGGAACCAATATCACCTATTAGAATTTTATAATTTTCCTGACTGTTGTCACCAGAGGGCACTAAAGGACTAATGATGTGTCAGTTCCAGCGTCTGGAACTCTCTTCAAGAGAAATAAAAAGTCTCTCTTTAAGAGAAATAAAAACTTACCTACTGGGTACAATTCACAGTATTCTGGTGATGGGCACACTAAAAGCCCTGACTTCAGCATTATACAATATATCTATGTAACAAAAACATTTGTTACCCCCTTAGTATTTTGAAATAATAATAAAAAAAACCCCAAAAACAAAATTAAGAGACTTAACAATAACAAAAAGAATAATTTGAATGAATTAGGAAGGGGCCAAACTGAATTGGTGATTTTTAGGTAAAGCATCAATTTAAAAAATTGCCACACTCAAATGATGATAGCAAACATTCCTGTAGCACTTTACAGTTTACAAAGAGCACTTGGCCTCTGTGGTCTTGTTTAGTTCTTTCGACAACCCTGTGCAGGTGTACGCATCCCAGTGTAGTAGGTACACGTGTCGGCTCCGGATTCAGAGTGTCTGGGTTTCAAATCCTGGTTCCATCACTTACTGACTCTCTGACTTTGGACAGGTCACAAAACCTGCCTGTGCATTGGGGATGTTATTAATACTAGTATTTGACCTCAGGGCTTGGTGTGAAATGAAAAGAGAGGACACATACAAAGCGCTTAATGCATTGTTTTGCTTGTAATAAGCAGTAAGTAGATATTAGCTCTTATTATTGTTGCAACACCGGATACCTGATCTGAAAGTGAAAGAAATGTTCAAGGTCACACATCTAGTAAGGGCAAAGCCAGGTCAGGATTTCCACCTCTTCCAACCCAGGGTTTCTGCCTCTGGCTACCACCTGTCCCCCAGCTGTTACTGCTGACAAACTTTCCAGCTGTACTAATAATTCCTGTCGTTCCTGCCTGAGTGCTTGAAGACTACTTTTTAAACAAATTCCTCTTGAAATCCTGTGTATGCTATGAATTTGCTTAGTAACTCATTTTTCTTAAAGAGCCCACAGTTAACTTCAGCCAAATATTATCCAGGCCTCATGATCTGAATCTGAGCGCTCAAAATCTAGGAGGTTTACTGTCCTGCACAGTTTAAGCCTGGTGTCATGAACTCAAATGACGTCAGGGCCAGCAGGTGTAACAGGAGAGCAGTGGAGATTCGGCTCTGCCTGAAGCAGAAAGTCCATATTTAAGAATGGTATTGTCAGATTTTCTGAGTTTTCAAGAGAAGCAAGAACTCTAGATTTTTTTTTATGTGAAATATCTCAATTGATAAAACTTGTCAACCAATAGTTTTATAAAAACGATCATGGGGACCAAATAAAACATGTTTGTAGGACACATCTACTCTGTGGTACTAGTGATCTCTGGATAAGCCTTAAGGTGGGGTGGGGTGGAGTGGGGCAGAGTACTTGTGGCTCATGGTTTGTGTTCCCAGGGGCAGCAAGAGTAATCCCACTTCAGTTTGGAGATCCTTGTCTAAAGCCAGCACGTTTTGCCCAATTGATCATGTTCTCCCTTTGGCTGAGTTAAATAGCAGTCTTTGCTCTTTCTGTAATGAATCAATTCCTTATCTAAGTAGTGTTGGAAGCGTCTGGATGAGGAATTAGAATGACTGAAATCTACCTGCCACCCTGTGGAGTAACTTCAGGCCAGTTTCAGACTCGTCCCACCTTCTCCCCCAACACACCCAATGCAGCTGGGTGTCTACACTTTTAAGATCAGAAATGACTGCTGTTTTCCCCTTAATGCAGAAACTTGCTTAGAGGAGGAGTCTCTCTTTTCTCCTGAGAAAAGGAGCCTCCTTATTGGCCTAAATTAGATCTTCCCAACCCCAAAATTTTGAATGATTATTTTTCTTGCTTGCTTATTTTTTAACACTGAAGAATCTTCAGTGTGACAGTGAGTCAAGGCAGATATAAGAAGTAAGTCATTTTGGGGCCTGTTTTTTTTTTTTTTTTGAGACAGAGTTTCACTTTGTTGCCTGGGCTGGAGTGCCGTGGCGTCAGCCTAGCTCACAGCAACTTCAAACTCCTGGGCTCAAGCAATCCTTCTGCTTCAGCCTCCCGAGTAGCTGGGACTACAGGCATGCGCCACCATGCCCGGCTAATTTTTTCTATATATTTTTAGTTGGCCAATTAATTTCTTTGTATTTTTAGTAGAGACAGGGTCTCGCTCTTGCTCAGGCTGGTTTTGAACTCCTGACCTTGAGCGATCCTCCCGCCTCGGCCTCCCAGAGTGCTAGGATAACAGGCGTGAGCCACCACGCCCGACCTGTCATTTTGGGTCCTCTGAGAAACAGATGCCAAGATGGAATTAGGCGTGCAATAAATGCACTGGGGAGAACACCTGTGAAGGATAAAGGGTCAGAGAGCAGGGGTAGGTGAGGAGAGCCGTCAGGCAACAGTGCTGGCCTGACAGTTGCCACAGGAGAGAGGAAAAGAAAGAGGGCTGAATAGGAAGAACCTCAGACTGCAGCATAGCTCCAAGAAAGTCTCCGCCAGGTTGATGAGAAGTCCAAGAGCCGCGGAGTTGCCCCTGGGTGGAACCGGCCTGGCTGCAGTACACCTGTGGTTCCTAGGGAGGGGGATGCCAAAGGAGCCACAGCTGGAGGCTGTCAGCCCGCTACTCCTGGCAGCAGGTTCTCTCTCAAAGGGGGATCTGAGTAGCGCTCTCTCATTACCACCACAATCAGCGGGAAGATTTGCATGATTCTGTAAGTGTGTGGTTTGACTTATTTTTTACACAGTAAGAGGGAGCAGAGTGTGGGGGTTCCAAGTTGGTCCTGGCTTTGTGGCTCTGTGGCTGTGCTGGCTGTGACCTTAGACTAGGAGCTATTTCCTTACCTGTTAAATGGAAACAATAAAAATATCTCTTTCATGGAATTACTCTGAGAATTTTGATAGAAGGTATGTAAAGTACTTAGCACAGTGACAGGGACCAAGCAAGTACTTAATATATATTTTTACTTTGGAGTGTATTATGAGATGAAATATAGGCTGTTCATCCAGTATTGTTTACTTTGATTTTTAGAGGTCTTGTCTTTTGAAATGATATTGTTAAGGTGAGTCTGGTCAGCAGGCCAAGTGAGAATGTGTATGTGCACAATGGTGAGCAGTATGCTCCCGCCAACCCTATGAGGCAGGTTCTGTTATTATGTCTATCTTACAGATGAGCAAAATGAGGCCCAGAAAGGTCTTGGTGATTTGGTGGAGCAGGTGACTCAGAAATGACCAATCAAAGCATAGCATTGCATCTCCTTAGTTAACAATGGGCTGGTGACCTAAGGGCTGTAATGAGACTGGCCAAGGTAGCTGTGAAGATGTTGAGCCCTTTTACTAATTTGCTTGGAGCAGGGAGAATGCGAGGCTGGTGATACTGAAGCCATCTTAACTCCAAGAAGGTAAGCCTCTCTGAGAATGAGGCAGAAGCAGAAATATTTGGCTGGCTAATTCGACATCCATTCAAACCCTTTCTCCTGTAACTGTTCTTGAGGAGATTGCTAATTGTGCCCAGATACTACTTCCTTTCTTCATATTAGTGACAGAACTCCTCAAGTTTTAGCTGGGCACATGGCTATCCAAGTACTACATTTTCCAGCCTCCCTTGCAGCTAGCTGTGATCATGTGACTATATTCTGGCCAATAGGTTGTGAGCAGAAGAGAAGTGATGAATGCAACTTCTGCATCACATCCTTAAAAGGAAGTTTCTTGTTCCTCTCTTCTGCTTTCTTCCCTCTTGGCTAGGACATGACAACAATGGAGCAACCGATCAGACCCTGCAATGAAATGGCAGAACCATCTCACAATCCTGGGTATGGCTTATTCTTTGACTGTTATGTGAGGCAAAATCAAATCAAACCAAACCAAAATATACAAACAAAAACTGCTGCCTCCACTGTAGGGACCAGAAAAACCTAAAAACATAGTTTCCTAGCCTTCTAATGGCTAAGGTGGCCGTGTGGCACTGATGTATCCAATCAACTGGAAGCAGAGGTCAGCTGGGGATTTGGGGGATGAACTGCTTTTCTGGATAGAAGAATCAGAGACAGCTGGTCTCTTCTTTCTGCCTTGAATGCCTGAAGCTGGAGCAGTCCTCCTGTGACCCTGGAGACAGTGGGGCAGAAATGAAGAAAGGCTGATGACTGAGATGCTACATAGTAATGTCATCGGTGCCTACTTTGGGCTACTTGTTATATGAGAAAAATAAACCTTTCTTTGGACTTCTCATGTGAAAAAAACAAACCTCACTTTGTTGAAGCTTCCTTTAGCTGAGTTTCATGTTATTATAGCCCAAACTCCAGAACATCAATGGAACTTAGTGTTGTGACAGACAGCCCAGATGTTGATGATGTCATCTTGCCTCCCAAATACATCTGTGCCTGAAATAACCCACACCCCTGGTGAGTCATTCAGTTATTAGAAGTGGTAAGTTCTTTCTGCTTAAGCAGTTTAGGTTGGGTTTTCTGTTGCCTGAAATGGAAGGTCTTCTGATACAACTATTAACAAATAGCCAAGTTCACCTTCTCTCAGTCCCTCCCCCAAATTTTATGGTACAAAAAATGAGTAAAATCAAGCAAGGAAGGAAGAAAGAAAGGAGGAAAAGGTGAGAAACAAGAGCAAGACTTGAGCTAAATGAAAAGGTTAGTATGCTTTTACGGTTCCTTGTTCAGAAACCTGGGTCCTGGTTTCCCTTGCCCAGGTTGCTTGTTTCTGACTTGTGCGGCCTACCCTGGCTGCCATTTGATCATACTGATCGCAGGGAGTAGTTGACTCAGTTTCCCATTCCATGCAATCCAGCATCACATTTCTAGGGCCTTTCATTCTCCATTACTCTCTTCCTTAGATGTGGCACAGCCTATGCTAATTCACCCATGTCCTGAACCAATCTGGTTGTTCTGCCAGGTTACTCTTAAGTCCATGGGCC
Source organism: Cheirogaleus medius (assembly GCA_008086735.1). Taxonomy (NCBI): domain Eukaryota; kingdom Metazoa; phylum Chordata; class Mammalia; order Primates; family Cheirogaleidae; genus Cheirogaleus; species Cheirogaleus medius. The sequence goes on along the minus strand of VBSM01002121.1, from coordinate 4,287,440 downwards.
ATAACCCTCTTGTATTTACTGATCTCCAGGGTTTTCATTACTTCTGAGAACGGACCGTTTAGTTCAATCTTGGTGCAGACCAGCATTAATAGGCAGTTGCCACAGGGAGATAATACAAGGAGAAAAATGGCTAAAAATATACAGTGAATCACAGAAAATTACATCTTTTAAAACCTACAGTGTATTCCTATTGCCATAGCAACCCCTGGCTAGTAAAGACAGAGAAGATTTATCGCAGGCTTTCCCCAGCACTCAATTCTGCCGGAAGCACCTCCGGCCTGCAGCAAGTCCCAGTGCAGAGAGCGGTGGGGACATCACAAGCCCAGAGTGTTCTCTCCTCCATCCTCTCAGTGGCGTTTCAGTGGCGAGGGGACCTGAGTTCCTTCCATCCAACCCAGATCATCTCCCAGCCCTTTTCTGAGCCGAAGGTGACTGTTTCTAACCTCCGACAAAGCACCCTGCATTCTGCTGACATGACGCGAATGCCGACAGCAGCAGTGTGCTGACTTTCTGGAGGGGGCAGGGGACAGAGGGATGTGAGGAGGCTGTAGGTGCCAGACCGGTCTGAACAAATGAGGAGAGGAGACAAGTTCTTCCTTTTCCTTTTCCTCCCCACATCCCTCTCACCTTCCCTCACCTCTCTGACTCTTCCCTCTCCGCTGCCACGTCCTCGGAAAGTCCACTGTGAAATGGACCGGTCACTCGTCAGGACCAGAAGAAATGAGAGGGAGGCATGCCTGGACTTGTGGAATGAGTCTGGTATCTAGGAAGACAATAAAATGTATGTAAACAAACATTTTGTTATTCTGTAGGAGCTCTAAAATTCATTGGTTTATAATGTATATTTTGTCATGATGTTAAAAATAAGATTCCCAAATGCTATTTACAATTTCATAATTTGGAAAAATAATCTGGACCAGAGATTTGGAGCATCTGCTCTCAAAAATAGCCCTAGCTGGGTATAGTGGCACACACTGTAGTGCCAGCTACTCCGGAAGCTAAGGTGGGAGGATCACTTGAGCCTAGGAGTTCGAGGCTGCAGTGCACCATGATCACATCTGTGACTAGCCACTGCAGTCCAGCCTGGGCAACATAGCAAGACTCCATCTCTTAAAAAAAGAAAATCACTGCCTGGACAAAGGACAAAGGAGACAGCCAGAAGGAGCTCCGACTGGCCAAATATGGGACAATCTGAACTTCAAAAAAAGAAAATGGTAGTAGTGGTTTATAATACATTAAATACAATAAGAAAACATAAATACATACTGATATAAACAAACAAATGGAGAAAGAGAAAAAGCCCATCCTTACCGTAAAATTCCAACTAATAAATGTAGAAGAAATGGAATTAGAAAGCCACCATTTAGCAAGCTTCATAATTACAAGTGATTCAGACAAGAATTGTCAATAAATGTTAAAAGTAGTGGGTAAGGCCAGGCATGGTGGCTCAGGCCTGTAATCCTAGCACTTTGGGAGGCTGAGGCAAGAGGTTCGCGTGAGCCTCAGAGTTGGAGACCAGCCTGGGCAACATAGTAAGACCCCATCTCTAAAAAAATTAAAATAAAAAAATTATCTGGGCATGGTGGCGTGTACCTGTAGTCCCAGCTACTCAGGAAGCTGAGGCAAGAGGATCCCTTGAGCTCAGGAGTTAGAGGTTGATTGTACCACTCCACTCCAGCCTGGGTGACAGAGGGAAACCCTGTTTCAAGAAAAAAAAAAAAAAAGTAGTGGGTGGAAGTTTGATGAGAAATAGTATATTTATACAACCTCAAGGTATGTCTTTGCAAAATACTTATTAATTTCAAAAAGAAAAATAGTAACTTGATAGTGGAGAGGCTTGACAGACCGACCTGAACAAGTGATCAGAGTTGACGTCACGAGGATAGATGGGACAGATGGATATCATGCATCTCCTGACGTGTGCCCCAAGGAAGGACACAATGTCACCTCTGTGGTATTCCTGCCAAAACTGCATAACCTGAATCTAATTGTGAGGACACGTCAGATAAACTCAAGGAGGGACAGTTTATTAAATAAATAGCTTATATTCTTCAAAAATGTCAATGTCATCAAAGACAAAGTCGGAAGAACTATTCTAATTGAAGGAACCTAAAGGGACGTGACAATGTATGAGCTCGGATTGGATTTAGGATCAAAAAATTTTTTCCTGTTTTGCCATAAAGAATATTATTGGGAAAATTGGTGAAATTTTACACGAAAAAATGTATAGCTTAGATACTACTAGTGTATCAATAGTAACTTCCTGATTTTGATAATGTATTGGGGTTATGAAAGAGAATGTCCTTTTTTTTTTTAAGGAAATACTCAAATATTTAGGGTTAAAAGGGATCTTATCTGCAACTTAGAAAAAAAGTATATAGAGAGAAGGAAAATGAGAAGCAAATGGGGTGAAGGATATACAGGAATTCTCTGTCCTTTTTGTATTTTTCTGTAAAAAGTACTTTGCTTTTCTGTAAGTCTGAAATTGTTTCAAAATAAAAAGTTCCCATCTGCAGACTCAAAGTCCTTTCCAGTGAATTTTCTTTCCCTCACTCTGATGCTTTTGTATTTAGGTCCTCACAGCTCCCTTCACAAAGCAGGAGAATGCTGCCTTACTGGGGCAGTGTGAGGAAGGGGTGTGTGTGTGTGTGTGTGTGTGTGTGTGTAAGGTGCAACTACTCCCTCAGGGGTTACAAGAGGCCAAACATAAAGTTGGGGTAAAGTCAGTTGTTAGAGTGATCAGACCAGTGGGTGCAGTCAAAGGCCCGTGGTGACTCCTTTCAGATTTCTGAGAGAAGAGAGGGTGTGTTCACAGCAGGCTGTGCGGACCCAGCTCAGAGAGCTGAGCGTGAGCCTAGATGTGGGAAACAGGACTGAGTTCATGTTCTTCATTCTCTCTCTCTCTCTCTCTCTCTCTTTCTCTTTCTCACCTCTTTCTTCCTAGACTCTTTTTGACTACTCTGGTACCTGGTAAAGGGGTCTTTTCTATCAAAGACAGACATCTCTCCACAGCGGGGGGTGCTTTCTTCCTCTGGGGCCACAGAATGAAGTTCAATAACATAGAACCTGCTAACTCCAGGTTCCGACGACAGTGGCAAGGTGGGGTGGGGGGAACAGTGTGAGGCCCAGCGCCCTCTGCGCCTACATACGGCCAGGCCTGTCTGAGAACCGGGTACACAAGTCCCAAGGCCCACAAAATGGCCATGCCGTGAAAAGATTCTGAAGGAAGGTGTGCCATATGCTACATTAAAATTCACTCCCCTACTTTCTCTAATAGCCGTTCATTTTAATTCACTCATCTCGACATCATGAGCTGCGGTGAAGCAGAAAGTGGTTCTGCTATTTATAAATGATTCCAATTGAATGAAATAACATTTTGATTCCTTCCCAGGGGTCTAGGAACAAGAACAAGAGAAGACTGAGGGATGGGCAAGGTAGAGCCCCCTCCCTGTTAGAAGTGGGCATCTGTTGACCCCCTGCTTTTAGAACACTGGCTCGTACTTGGAGGGAGGCCTAGAGAAGGTAAAAGGTGGAGTCATTTTCAGTTCTGTAAAGATATTTGTCTCAATTCACCAATGCCAACCAGACATGAGTTATACACATCAAATAGGCACAGAGTTTCAGGCTAGGCTGTGAAGAAGAAAATTTAAATATTTAAGAGCTGGTCAGCCCTTAATATGATCAGTTTAGAGTGGAAATAAAGACACTAAGTCCAAACCCTTTTAAAAGCCAGTCTGGGCCGGGCCCAGTGGCTCACGCCTGTAATCCTAGCACTCTGGGAGGCCGAGGCGGGAGGATCGCTCAAGGTCGGGAGTTCAAAACCAGCCTGAGCAAGAGTGAGACCCTGTCTCTACTAAAAATACAAAGAAATTAATTGGCCAACTAAAAATATATAGAAAAAATTAGCCGGGCATGGTGGTGCATGCCTGTAGTCCCAGCTACTCGGGAGGCTGAAGCAGAAGGATTGCTTGAGCCCAGGAGTTTGAGGTTGCTGTGAGCTAGGCTGATGCCACAGCACTCTAGCTCGGGCAACAGAATGAGACTCTGTCTCAAAACAACAACAACAACAGCAACAAAACAAACAAAAAACCAAAACAGTAAGTTTTGGGGTGATTTGTTGCCTGGTAATAAATAACTGAAACATGTGCAATCAAAGCTAAAGGAATTAGTGACCTGCCCATCCTCACTACATAACAAAAGGACCTATATGGATAAAGCTGCTTTTTGTCAAAAACTCTATGAAGCTGGGACCAGAGCCTAGAAAATTTCTAAATTCCAGGTGTGGTCTACATGATGTCACAGAAATGTTTTTCTGAAAGCAGCTCTTTTCTCTCCCACTTCCTTTTCTATACTGTACCCCATCTTTCCTACCCTGTTTGGCCATTATATGTCCCTACTGAAACCACCCTTCATAAAATTAATAAAGGTCTACAAGGTGGGAACTGAGGTAGGGGCCTGAACTCTGCAAAGGTATGGGCATAGTTAAAAAATACATATATAACCAGCCATTGTCCCCCAGTTTGCTTTCCTATAATTGCTACTCAGGACTCACATAGCTGGTGGTCATAAAGATTCTTAACTTTCTTAATTACTCCCATAGGTAACATCACCCTTGTGAAACTAAAACTAGTTTTTGAGATCTCTCCCAGGCCCTGCATTCCAGTGGATTGGCTGAGCCACCCAGACCAGTAGCCCATACCAAGGAATTGACTCAACTGGTCTTGCAACCCCCACTTAGGAGTTGAGTCAGCACAAGAAGACAATTTCTACACCAATAAGGTTCCGCCCCAAACCGAGGCAATCAGCAGAGCCAACTGCCTAGCCCTTGGCCCACCAGCTTTAAAAACCCTGTCTCCCAAATTCTCCAGGTGATGTATTTAAGAAATTCCTCCCATCTCCTCGCATGGCTCCTGTGATATTAAACTCTTTCTCTGCTGTAACCCCTGCTGTCTCCGTGGATTGGCTTCCTCCTGAGCGGCAGGCAATGATTCTGGTAAGGCTGTAACACTACTGTAAGCTCATTCATCTATTTTACTTTTAAAAGACTCCACAGAATATGATAATAGTAACATGTGTAAACAATCTAGCCACCCAACCATACAAGACTGGGTAAATAATTTATGGTACATCCACTCAATAGAAAAACAATGTGAATTTATTAAAATTAATGCCATGGAAGGGTATCTATGGGCATTGAGAGGTATTTCCAATATATGTTATGAAACAGTGTGATCCCACTTAAAAATCTTACATATAGCATACATATATGCCTAGAAAAGGATATGAGGATTTGCAACAAGGTAGAGTAGGATATGGGGGCTCTGTATGCTCTTATTTATGTTTCCTGAAATAAGCATGAATAAAGCCTTTGAAATATGACAAAACCGTGAGATAAGTGTTATTCTGGAGGTGGAAGTAGCGATGGGGTAGAGAAAGTCAGGCCCCAGAGGGAAGTGGAATTAGGCTGAAATGTTGTGACTTAGATCAAAATACCTGTGGTTTCTTGGGGCACCCACTTGGTATTTGCCCTCCTGTGCACAGAACCTGCTTCAGGCAGCCAACACCATGACCTCTACTAACCGCAGCTGAAGACCAGGGTTCACATAGATTCTTAAGTGGACTAGGAATCAGAGTCAGAATTGTGGTTATTAAGTGGGTGGCCTTGTCAGAACTTTACCATCAAGTAGTAGTATGTTTATTAAGTACTCTCTTGCTTTAATGAGTCAGGAAATAGGGTTCCTGTTCCCTTTATCATTCTCAGTTGTGTTTCTCAGCCACCGCAGGGCTCCCTTCTCAACATGGTCCAGGCTTTCATCCCCCTGAGCCATATTACTCGGCTGAGTGTTGCAGGGATGGAAAGTGTTGATGCAACCACAGAGCACCAAGCAAATGTCTGGTCGCTCTCTGGGACTTTATGTCTGGCTCTCTCTCTTGTCCCTACATCCTACCAGAAAATACAATAGTAAAATCTGTGTACAGTAGGTAGAAGGGCCACCAACAGGCACATGGCCCAAGGCAGGCCACTGAGACTCATCTCTGGGACTTTTGCTAAAACTATCGAGAGAAAGGTAGACTGTTTCTATTTGGGTCACTAACCTGGTAGGTTGCAAGCTGAGAGCTGCTCGTAGCCATCCTTGCCTCAGTGCAGACGACACAAAGGAGACCAGAGCCGAGAGAAGGAGAAAATCAGAGATTTTATTACCCTCTTTTGGGAACCTGGCTCCAACTACTCTAGAATTCACTCCTGGATTTTTAGTTGCATGAGCTAATAAACCCCCTTTTTTTCCTCTTAAGGCAGTTTGAGTTGGATTTCTCTCGCAGAAAAAGTGGGAGAAGGTGGGACTTGAGTGAGGCCTATAAGATTGGGTTTGACGTTTGCTCTTCAAGTACTTTATAGCTTTTGAAGGTAATTTACAGATATTCACATTCGAGCCTCACCATAACCTTATGAAGTCAGCAGAGCCTCTATCATGATTTCCATCTTGCAGAAGAGGAAACTGAGGCTCGGGGAAGTTAGGAGATGTGCAGAAGCACAGGTCTGGCATCAGCAGAGCTGGGTACAAATCCAGGCTCTTTCCGCTTCACGGAGAAGCTGCTGAGGATAAGTCAGATTTGGGTGATCAGAGAGGAGGCAGGGCGGGGTTTGAGAACATATGCCTCAGTGACAGTGACTATTTCTGCTTTCTTCTTCTGCCGTGACTGACTAATACAGCACTAAATACACAATAACAACAATAACTAATATCTACTGTTGCCATGTGCCCGGCATTGGGTTAAGTAAGCACTTTACCATCTCCTTTTGCTTTTCCTGGTACTCATGTGAAGAAGGTATCATCTCCATCACCACCATGTAACTAAGTGCGATGTAGTAACTTAAACTTAGAATAGTGAAGCCACTTGCCCTAAATGACACAGGGAGGAAGTGGCAGTTGGGAATTGGAATCTGAATCTGACCCCAAAGAACCCCCCAGGCCTTTTTAATCAGGCTGTAGCTATTGTAAATGGGATAGCTCTTGTGGTTTCTTTTTTGAATAGTTTATTGTTAGTGTATAGAAATGCTACTAATTTTTGTGTGTTGATTTTGTATTCTGCTACTTTCCTGTATTTCATGTATTAGTTCTAACAGTTTTTTGGTGGACTCTTTAGGGTTTTTCTACACATAAGATCATGTCCCAGCAAACAGTGACAATTTCACTTCTTACTTTCCTATTTGGGTAACTTTTGTTTCTTTTTCTTGCCTACTTGCTCTGGCAAGGACTTCCAATACTACCTTGCGAAGGAGTTCAAGAAATGCCACCCTAAGCTACGATGCTTTGTTATGCTGATTACTTTGAACTGAAGGCCCTTGGGGAGCAGCCCAAGCAGGCAGAGGCTTTCTCTGAGCCCCCCTTACCTGTCTAAAGACAGATCTTCCAAAAGGAACTCAGTTGTCATGACTCCCCTCCCTGGGAATCTCGTCAACTCAATCACAGAAGAGACTGCAGGTTGACACCAACCCTGACAGTCTCTCACCTCTTCTGAGAACTGCTCCAGACAACTCTTGTGACCTGAGAGACTTTATCTGCCTAACAAGAAAGCCTTTGTACACCGCACATTTCCTCCCCTCACTCTCCCAGCAGTCTGTCCCTGCCCCCCCCAATACCCAAGCCCCTGTTCCTTTCTGTAGCTAAGGATGCTGTACAAGCCTCAATCACCCTGCCCTTCTTTGAATTTTATATTTTGTGGGATCCCCGTGCATGTGTATGTAATTAAATATGGTCTTTCTCCTGTTGATCTGTCTTACGTTAATTTAATATGTGGTCCAGCCAAGGAACCTAGTAGGGTGGAGGGAAGTGATTTTTTGCTCCCCTACAGTTGAATGGAAACGGTGAGAGACAGCATCCTTATCTTGTTTCAGATCTTAGAGGAAAGGCTTTCAGTTTTTCACTGTTGGGTATAATGTTAGCTGTGGGTTTACCATATACGGCCATTATTGTGTTGAGGTATATTCCTTCTATCAGCTCGTAGTATGTTCTTAGTTCTTGGTGTGCTCTTGGCCTAAGAATGACCAGACACACCAAAAGCAAGGCAAGCATGAAATGAAGTTTATTGAGGAAGGACAAGATAGGTTTACAGAGTAAGAGCAAGATATGCTCGCCACAGATGACAAACGGACTCCCTGTAGTAACAAAAGGGCCTTGGTTATGGTCTGGGGTCTTGTTTTATAGCATCTAGATTGGGCCCTCCTTGTAATTCCAACATCACCATGGAAACACTTTGATGGACAGTCTGGAGTTATATAACCTGAGTTTTACTATGCGTGTGGATTTCCCATGATCCTTTCTGAAAGCCCATTGGGGGAGGTGTGAACCACAATGTACATTTAAGCTAATGACATGATAACTAGCCTTAGGTTGTTCTAGGTCACCTTCCAGGCCCTATTGTACCGCTGCTGCTTGGCCCTTGGGCTAGGGAATCCTCTGCATTCTTTTGCATTTGGTGTGCTTAAGTTCTGACTGGTAGATTGGTAGGATGTTCCTTCCTCCCCCAGAACTAGCAATTGCTCAGGTTCCCGCCTTTGTCCCCAGAAGGGGCTGGTGTCACGGTCCTGTCCATGGCTGGACTTTGAAGTGTTTCCCCAGTTCTTGGGCTCCTGACTTGGAGGAATCGCAAGCCTTGGCCCACGTGTTGGAGCGAGATGACAGACACTCAGCAAGTATGTGTGAAGAATTTATTGTAAGGAAAGTTT
>VBSM01002121.1:4238066-4272883 GCA_008086735.1 Cheirogaleus medius | reverse complement strand
AAAAAAAGAAGCTGGTGAAGTTGACAGTCCCTTTACTGTCAGCCTCTTCCTTTCTCAAATTCATTCCCTCCCCACGCCCATTTCCCTCCTTCTCCAAGCATTGAGCCATGTCCCATTTCTGCGTGTTCCTACTCTGAGCCAGCTGTCATAATCCCTGCAAGGTGTTAGCTGATAACGGCCTGTGGGAGGATCATAAAATGTTAGCCCAGTGGAGGATATTAAAGGCTGCAGAAGTCTGAAAGCAAGCGTGTGCTGAGACAGATATTGCAGAGATGCCAGAGGGCCTGGCCACCAGGCGGCCTTGCAAGGTGGCATGTACCTTGGGGCATCCACTGTGGTCCGGCGTCTGGTCCGTCCCCAGCCTTGCTAGTCCAGACGCTCCGTCTTCTCATGCCCCTAATTAGACTGGGAGCGGGGACGATGACTCACAGTAATGAAGCTCAAACAGAGAAGTGCAAACAAAAAGGCCAATTTATTAATGTGCAATAAGACATAAACCTGCTAAGCTGACTTTAGCCTGACCAGAACCTTCCTCTCGAGGGACCAGAAGATACGTGGGGAGTCAAAGTATTGGCTGGTTGTTCAGGGCTCCTGGAATCAGTGCAGGGGGAGTTAGACAGGGCAGACCAGAGTTTGGTAGCATTGAGCACTAGGGTCTGGGGCTGTCACCTCCACGATGAAGGACTGCCTGCCACCATGACTGGACACATGCCCCTATCAAACTAGGCATGCTTTCCTCTGGGTAGTGCTAAGATGTGGCAGGTATCAGACCAGGCCCAGGCAGGAAATAAATGGTATACTCAAAAGTGAGTAGTAATTGCAGAGTTTAAGGAAGGGATTCTTTTCAGGTATATTTCAAAACCAGTAAGGGATGCTGAAGCACCCCTAATCTAGCAACCGTGGGAGTCATCACCATCTCCAGGGCAAAAGGAGGAAGCAGCTGCCAAGACCTGGAGGGAGCTGCAGCTATGGCAGGAAGGGAGGGCATTGCCACAGCATCTGTGACCTTCGGTTTGGAAATACAGCCCCTGCAAAACATAGTCTAGCAGGGAAGGAGCCCGGGGAAGAAATACCCTGGCTTCCCTCCTCTTGTCCTCTGATCCTTGGCTGAATGCAGCTGGGAGCTCGAGGGCCCAGGTGACAGAGTCTGCAAGAGGCCAGCCTCTCAGACCACAGGGCAGGGTAGACAAGGCCGAGAGCAGATCTGGAGGGTCAGACAGAGATATCTGGTCCATGGGACTGCGAGCATCGTGCCTCCTCTTTCCTAGGCTTCCTCGCTGGACTATGTTGCTTCTGCTTGAGACATTCTAGAACAATTCCTTCAGTCTGGTCACAGCAGTATTCCTGGTCCAGGAGCCATTCTCTCTCTTTAAGGTGACTTTAAGTATCTCTGTTCTGATCAGTTAAGTAATGAATCCATTAATGCAAATTTATAATCCTACTTTCCTCATTTCCTTGTGGTTAGTAGGGCCACATTGGGGGCACCTCACAGGAGCCTCCATCAGCCAGTCTAATTCAGCCTCACTGACCAGAAGGGTTAAGGGCAGAGGGGAACTCAAGGCAGGCCAGGGCTCTCTCAAATACTCTCTTGGCATCAGCTTTATCAGGAGTGTTTGCATTTTAAAAGGGACTTTTAAATATACAAAATTTAAGACCCAAAGATTCCTTTGGCAAAATTTCAGTTTAGTGGTGGGGAGATGTGAGGGGCTGAATAACGTCCCCTCCCCTGAGATGTACGCATTCTAATCCCCAGAACCTGTGAATCGCTGCCTTATGTGGGAAAAGGGACTTTGCCGATGTGGTTAAATCAAGGATCTTGCAAAGTAGAGATCATCCTTGGTTAACTGGGTGGGCCCAGTGTGATCACAAGGCTCCTTTCAGGGTAGGCAGGAGGGGCAGAAGGAGAGAAGACAGGTGACAGCAGAGGATGCTGGATTGATGCATTTTGCAGGTGAAGGGAGGGACCACAAGCCAAGAAATTCAGCAGGCCTCTAAAAGACAGAAAAGACAAGGAAACGATTCTCCCCAGAACCTCCAGGAGGAATGCAGCCTTTGATCTTAGCCTCATAAATCCCATCTTGGACTTCTGACCTCCAGAACTGTAAGAGAATAAATTTGCATTGTTTTAAGACACTAAATTTGTTGTAATTTGTAAAGGCAGCCATAGGAAACTAACATGGAGGATATTTTTAGGGTAGAAGCTCCTCTCCAATATCCTTTGATCAGAAGACAGAAGCTACACTAAGACTTCCTTGGGATGGCTTTTTTGCCAGCCAATTTTAGGTCTCCACACAGACACCAATGGACTGGAATTGTAAGCACAAAAGCTACCCTGGTAATTTGTCTAATGGCATGCAGAACGTATGCCAAAGTGGGTTTCTGCATGGCTAAACATGTTCCTAGAACTTGTCCTTCACTGCTCACCAGGCCAGGGATGGCTGAGGCCCTCCCACCCCCAAGACCTCTGAATTGAGAGCTCTGCATTCCCAGAAAGGCAAGCGAGAGAGGCCTGTCCAGGCAGGGATCAGTGGTGAAAAACTTAAGGAGTGACACAAAGGACCCATTTCCTCCTGGCACTCCGTTGCAAAAATAACCCAAGGTTAGGGCTTTGAATCCGCTTTGAACTGGAACATTGGCGAAAAAAAATTCACCACATGAACTTCATGTCATTTAGCAGGTTTCTTTAGTTCTGTTCTCCACCCCTGCAGTGACCCCCAGCAGGTTCTCAGGGAGAGGTCCTTCTCTGCAAAGCTGTTTGCTTTCTTCTCCAATTAAGTCACACGCACTAAATGGAAATGAAGAGGACATCCGCTTAAAATGTGCCTTTCGAATGAAATGGGATATGAAAAGGCTCAAATCCATTTTAGAGACAGCCTCTTCTGTCAGAAATCAATATAGCCCTTGCATTCTACAATGTGCCAGTTCATAAAGTGAAAACTGCTCGAATTCTCAATTTAACATTTTCAAAGCTGATATTAAATTCCAAGATTTTATATCTGCTGTTGCCCATTTAGGACCAAGTTATAAATCTGAAGTCTCTCCCTAGCTCATGAGTCTGACAGTGCTCGATAAAAACTTTTATAATCAAGTTCGATAAAGAATCACAAATCTCCATCTTGTGATTTTTAGCTTACAACCATCTTCGTAAATAACATCTTCCTGTCTTGGTGTTTGTCAATGTTTTGTCATTTTTTAAAAGGGATAAAATAGAAATACTATGTAAACTCTTACCTCTTTGACAGAAATTACTGTTAGTAAAGGATTCAATGAATAAGATGTCTCCCTAGTGGCATTTATAAAGAATGACCATGAAAAACCAGAAGATGGAAACTTTGGTGACATCCATTGTCTGCTATTAATGGCATTCATAGGGAAACAAGACAGGCCAACATCTGGAAGTCTTAAAAAAGACTCCTCTTTTCTCATTAGCATTTATTTCAGTCTTGAAATGGGCAATCGGGCATCTGTCTTCTCTAACCTATCCTTAGGCTAGAAAAGGGACCAGTTCCACCTCCAAACCTGTTTGGGGCAAGCTTCTTTCTTCAGAATCAGACAGAATCATTTAAAAAACATCAATAAAAGAGATATTACAATTCAAGCAAATTGGACTCTAAGTTCTCTGTGGTTTTATATTTATAAAAATAGACTGAAAACAATACATATACAGTAAGTCCTCACTTAAGGTCATCGATAGGTTCTTGGAAACTATGACTTTAAGCAAAAGGACCTATAGCAAAACCAATTGTTTTTTCTCATCAATGTTGTAACAAAACGACATTGAACAAAAGGACATTATTTGAGGACCTGTTGTAAGTCGTTTCACTTAAAGTTGCTTTTAAAGAACCTATCGGTGACCTTAAGTGAGGACTTACTGTACACATGTACACACATATATACACACATGTATATACACATGTATATACACACACACACGTACAAACACATACATATACATACACATACATAGGTACTGGGTAGTATGTAATATATATAATATGTACTAAAATTATAAAGATGTGGTAATGGTAAACATCAAAATCAGGACGGTGGAAACCTGTGAGGAGGGGGGAGGGGGATGTGAGTAGGAGAATACACAGGAAGCTTCATGTAAATTTATAATATTATATCTTGTCAAACTGGGTCATTCTCAAATGCTCATTATATCTTGTCTATATCTTTTTTTAGTTGCACATCTACCATATTTCATAATTAAAACAAATTTTAAAGGAGGGTATAGAGTTGGCTCATCAGAGAAATGGGGAAATGAGAGGACGGCCCACACATCATTCAAATTCAGTATGACCTTTTCCTCTCTTCAAGATCGTTCTGCTGGCTCTATAGTGACATGGGGACAAAGACATGCCAGTGATAGGGGACAGTGAAAGGCAAATGGTGTGCTGACTTGCACTGGCTCACAGAAGCCAACTGGTAAATTTTCAGAAATTTTGCAAGCTTGCAGTTAAACACTCATTATTAAAAATTAACATATACAAAAGTACAATTAAATAAATTATATTGAAAATAGACTGAGCTCAGTGGCTAACGACTATAATCCCAACATTGAGGTGGGAGGATCACTTGAGCCCAGGAATTTGAGACCAGCCTGGGCAACATAGTGAGACCCTGTGTCTACAAAAAATAAAAAAATTTTGCAGAGTGTCCTGTAGTCCCAGCTACACTGGAGGCTGAGGCAGGAGGACCTCTTGAGCCCAGGAGTTCGAGGTTACAGTGAGCTATGATCAAGCCACTGCATTTATCTGACTACACTTCACTACTATCTACTCCCTGAAGTTATGTCTGTCTATCGTGTCTGCATCTGCATGGTGGAAGTCCTACACAACGGCCCGCCACTGTACACTTCACAGCTTTGTATTCAGTGACATCATGTTGATAACTTGAAACTGGACATGGTGGGAGTATTTACACCATGGAAACTGACACATGCTACTGATGGGAAGTTAGGGCTTCCCATCCCCTTCCTCCCCAACGCACATACTTGAGAGTGAGAGCCTGTTGATAATCACTTACCAGCACACCACTGGGGAGAAACCAACTTTCTCAACAGCTTCTTGGCTTTAACTTTATTCTGGACATTCTGAATTCTCAATGACCAGGAAAAGCTCATCCCCCCACTAGGTTTGAATAATTTCCAAAATGTCAACTGGATAGATACTTGAGGTATTAGGCAGTTAGGCAGAATGTTCAGGAGAGAGCTGGTCTGTTGTTCCCTTTTGTGTTCCCCTCAGGCCTCCAAGGATCGACTGTGTCAGTCAGTGTCCCTCAGTCCCTGGGTGAGGTCTGTCTGTTGGGCTACTCTAATCCGGGATGTCACAGTGTCATCCTTGGCTATCCCTGTTCTAATTTCCTTTCTTTTTTCAGTCCTGACTTATCTTCAGCTGGTGACTCACTGGAGGCTTAAACTTTGACTTACGCAGTACGGGGAGCTGGCAAAGGAGTGGGATGCCAGCCTGCTTGCACACGTGCCTGGTGGCCAAATTCCTTGCCCATTTCAAAGTTTGCCCTTCGGGTTGTGTCCCAGCTCCTGGAACATCTGGAGCTTAGCAAGGGGCAAGCAAGGGCTGCCTTGAGAATAGTCCCCCCCGCCTCCCCTGCACCAGCAATTCCCCAAGCCTGGGGTTTCAGACCCCTGAGCACTAGCTAGAGTCAAAGAACAGCATCGACTCTAAAGCAGGTAGAGGGAACTAACTGGTCATCATACTATAAGAGCTGTCAAAGAGAGCGCTTACCTTTAAAGTGGATCCTGATGTTTCTTTTTCTCGGATCTTCTACAAGTCATTAAAAAAAAAAGTCCATGTTAATTTAAAAAAAAAAAACTATGAAAAATGGAAAATAACCTAAATATCTAATAATGGGGCAGATTAAGTATACTCTATGTTAAGAAGAAAAGTTATAGATTAATGAAAAATCTTCTTTCTTTTAGAATAATATACATACCTGTGTTAATCCTTGTTAGAAATGTAATATTTTTTTTAAAAAGCACCATGAATGATTATTTTGTAGAGATCACATAGCACATGAAAAATCTACCTTCTATTATTTACCACCGTATTTAAAAGAAGAACTGAACTGTTTTAGGTAGAACTAACTGTTCTACTTGTGGTTTAGGATAAAATTTCTGGTAACAGCAAATAGATTTTGTAAAAGTGCTTGTAACTCAAAAATTTTAAGCAGAAGGGAAGGTAATGTACTCTAGAACAGTGTGTGAGACGACCGAAAAAGTGGCTCTGGGGAAGACAAAGCCACTGATGTGAAAGAGACATGAGAAGCATTTGAATCAATAACGTCATGAAATGTGAGAGTGGAAGGAAGTCGTGTTTCTATCGTAGTATGGTTATTTTTTATAGTACTTGATTTTAGAGATGTATGTGCAACTAAAATAATATATAATTTAAGCATGTTTTAGAAGAACAAGGCCATGGAGAAAAGGTCAGGACAGTGATAAATCGGTATAAACATTCTTGGTATATAAAAATTATTCAACTGTAAATACAAATACATATGAAAGAAAATAAATGTTTATTGATCTGGAAGTAAAGTCATCAAAAATAATCAGGAGGGTTATATTTGGATGTAAGATTACCGGTGACTTTTATAGTCTTCTTTATACGTTTCTATAGTTTCCAAACTTTACACAATAAATAGTCATTATTTTTATAACAAAAAAGAATCTGATTTTTAAAACACTATCATAAAACATCTGCCTGCAGACACTGCCTCTGCTGAGCCCCTGTGGATCTTCCTAGCTCTACCAGGGTGGAGGAGAAATAAAATATTAATAATGGCTACCTTGGCTTGAGTGTGAACCATGTACCTGGCACTGTACTGAGCACTTTGCATGGATTATTTCATGTAATCGTGCCAATCTTAGGAAGTTGGCATGGATACCCTGACTTTATAGGTGAGAAAACTAAAGATTAGAGAGGTTGGTTCTTTGCTTAAATTGCACAGCTAGCGAGTGGGGGCGCTGGCATTTAGACCCAGCAGACTGACTCCAGAGGCCACACTCTCGGCCACGTGCTGCCCTTTGCTGCCGCCAGCACTCCAGGGCCTACCCAGAGGATTCCAGAAACTGTAAAAGGCCAGCCCATGGGAAAATTCCTAGCCAAATGTCCCGAGTATCCTTCTCAGCCTCAACTTTCCTTTTGAATAATGTACCATATCTGTGTAATAATTGTTAGAAATGTAACATTTTTAAAAAACCGGAACCATAAATGGTTATGTTGCAGAGATCACATGGCACATGAAAAATCCACCTTCTATTATTTACAACTGTGTTTAAAAGAAGAACCGAACTATTTTAGGCCAAACTGACTGTTTTATTAATACTTAAAGTTTCGGGTAACATTTCCAGTAACAGCAAATAGATTTTGTAAACGCTGGAAATTTTAATTGAGTTAAGCAAGTGCTATGGCCTGAATGTGTCCCCTGACAAATCCATATGTTGGAACCTGATCACCAATGTGACGGCATTAAGAGGTAGCGTTGTTGGGAGGTGATCTGGTCGTGAGGGCAGAACATGCATGAACGGGGTTAGTGCACTTATAAAAGAGGCCAGAGAGCTGTCTTGTCCTGTTCCACTGTGTGAGAACAGAGTGAGAAAGGTGCCACCTATGAACCAGAAATAGGGCTTTAACAGACACAGAATCTGCCAGTGCCTTGATCTTGGACTTCCAACCTCCAGAACTGTGAGAAATAAATTTCTGTCGTTTATAAGCCCCCCAGTCAATGGCATTTTGTTAATAGCAGCCCGAGCTGACCAACACAGCAAGTTTCTTACCTGGGACTGTAATGTTTGCCAACAAGCCCCCAGACTTTGTGGGCCAAGCAGGCTTCTTGGACTGGGACCTGAGCAGTCTCACAGGGCCACATGCTTAGTTTCATGCTCTGCTGTTGCCATCTTAAAATTCTTAATAATTTTTTAACAAGGGGGCTCGCATTTTCATTTTGCACTGGGACTTGCAAATTGTGTAGCTGGTTCCTCCTGTAGGGCTTCAGAAGGGAGAAATTTCCTTGGAAGTCTGTGGGCCAAAGGACCAGGCAGGAAGGATGGGGGTCTTCCAAGTTGCAGGTCGTGACTATGAACCCAGAGAACAAGACACACCAGAGACAGGGGAATCCAAGCTTCTCCTTTCATCCCTTTTACGAGAAAGCTCTCAAGGTAAAACCCCAAACTTGGGGTGAGGGAAATGTCAGGGGTGGTGAGTGTGGTTTCAGTATCTGCCTGTCCAGTTCTACTTTGTTTTCTTTTTTACTCATTGCTTTGTCTGTGGGTCTGTGTTTAGTCCCAGCCTGGAACTATGCCCTTTATTCACTATTAGAACATTTTTTTTTTTTTGGCAAGACAATATATGTGACAACAAATACATATTGTGCTGCAGATAATGCATGCTACTAGGTATCTGCATATAATCAAAGGCCAGTATGAAAATGAATGTGAATGAATTCTGTTTCTCTTTTCTTTTTTCTCTTAATAAAGAAAAGAAATCTATTTCTCACAGTTCTGGAGGCTGGAAGACCAAGAGGATGGTGGCAGCATCTGGTGTGGGCTAGAGACAGAGCGAGGCACCAAGGGCCCCACTTGCTTTATAACAACCCACTCTAAAGACAACTAACCCACTCCCGCTGAATGCTGTTTCTTACTGCTTGAAGATTTAGTCCATGGTGAAGGGAGGACAGAAAAGAGTTTGTGTCTGTCTACTTATTTGAAATGGAATACTACTTAATCAGAGACCTATGTCCCTAACCAAGAGCCCAAAGGCAAATGAGAATGACCTAATTTTTTTAAACTGCTTTATTGCGGCACTATTGACGTACAAAAAGCTGTACATAATTAATGTATACAACTTGAAGTGTTTGGAGAATGGCATATCCTGTTAAACCATCAAACCCTCGTCACTGTCAATGTCGTCAATGTATCTATCACCTCCAAGAGTTTCTTCCTGTCCCCCCTTTTTTTTCCCTTTGTCATGCCTAATATTTCTACTTAGTCTGTTTACTCTCTTGTTTATTATTGATTCTATCTTAGCTCCCTTTACGTTTGAGGCTTGTTTTACATTGTTGGTTTGTCTGTTCAATCCTTTTACTTCCGATAACACTTGTGGCTTGTGTGGTTTGCTGTTTTTCTTCTGATGGAGTGACAGTACCCCAGTTAGGAGCCCGCATTCCCCGGGCGCTGGCTGCTTGCTCTGGTATTGTGTGGGCAGGTGAAAGTGACCAAGGCCAGATCCTGGTCTGAGCCATCTGCCCAGGGGTTACACAAGTCTGGCTGCTATTGCTGTTGGTGGTGGTTCCTGGAATTCCTGCTTCCCTCTGTGGTTTCTGCACCCATACCTAGATCTGCAAAAGAGAGCCAGCCACCCTGCTGGGCTGCCAAGTTGGCAGGGATTGGGCATTTCTCTCTCACTCATTTCTGTTTCTTGTGTAACCTATCCACATTGCATTCTCTCTCACTTGTAAATGGATGAAACCTACGTTATAAGTTGCTAGGTATGTGTATTTCTCCATTTTAATTGGTCAATTTCAATTCACTTACAAAAGGCCAATCAACTGCTATTGCCATTTAATTCCAGGATCCCAATAGTGGAGGTTTACAAACAAAGTATCTGAAAGGAGAATATGATCTGAAGGGTGGCAGAATATACCACCCCAAAGTATGCCACTTTGGCATAAGGATCAGTTTGAGCTAAAGGCACTTAAAAAAACAGCAGATGCAGGAAGGGCTCTCTGACCCTTCCCTTTTTCTTCCTGAATGCAGGATATAACTGCCCCCAGGCCCCGCCACAGAGCTGAGGGGCACCCAGGGTTTTGCATTTCCAGTGCTGGTGCTTCACAGACCACCCATGTCCCTTCAGGTCCACTGAGAAGCAAACATGAAGATGGGATTGGAGGAAAAAAGAGATTTATTGGGGAAATGCCTGTGAAGGATAACAGGCAGGTGGGGTGAGCTTGGGTCACAACGCAGGCCAGACTCCTGTGAAGGAGAGGGCCGGATCCTGGCAAGAGTTAGGGCACCTGTCAAGTTTAGAAGGAATGGTTCCCACAAGACCACTCTCATTTCTGACACCAATTACACATTTGGAAGTCCCCAAGATCACCTCTGAGGTTCAATAATTTTCTAGAAGAACGCACCAAACTCACTGAAAGCTATTATTCTCATGGTTAGAGTTTAGTACAGGGAAAGCCTAGAGATTAAAATCAGCCACAGGAAGAAGTGCACAGGGTGGAGTCCAGGAAAATATCAACCTTGGAGCTTCCATTGTCTTCTCCCCACGGAGTCAGGATGTGCTACTTTCCTGGCATTGATGTGTGACAATATTTATAGAGTGTTGCCAAACAGGGAAGCTCACCTGAGCCCTGGTTGACATGTTGGTGACCCAAAGCCCCACACTAAATCATGATACTGATCTTTCTGGTGTGGCCGGCCCCTGCTCTAAGATGCAGTGTTACTAGGTGGCCAGCCCAAGGCCCCCAGGCAAACAAAGATTCCCTGCTGCTGGGGCTGCCGCTCTCTTGGGAGCCCACCGGCAGCTGTGCCTCAGCCCCAGGCAGTGCAGCGGCCTGAGGGGCGTGGCTCGGGGGCTCCTGGTCCACAGCCACACCGAGGGGAGTGGCTCCTCACCTGTGTGCTCAGCAAGGGCTGGAGAGATGCCACCCAGGGGAGTCACCACAGCCAGAACTGCTCTCCTAGGCCATGCCTGGTGGAGATACTGCAAGTCTTATCTCCTCCCTAAACCCCACAAGCTGTTTAGGCAAGAAACCAGGTGGGAGAAACTGAGATTACATAGGGAAAGTGTGAAGTGTAGGCAAATCATGTGGAACCAGGAAGGGGGGATGACTCAGAACAGAATATGCATGTGTTTTCTGACTGGCACAGCTGGGCCTGCCCCTTATTTGGGAACCTGGTTTCTACTTTCCCTTTGCTTTCATTTTGTCTTAATGCCTTCTTCTCTGGAAGTCAAATCCCAGCCCAGAAGATAGTGGACTATGCTTTTAATTGAAACATACCTAGAAGATGTCCAGGCCTGGGCCAAACCCCTACCAACAATGAGCCTAAAGGAAGTGGGGGTGGCCTCCACAGAACAGAACCGCAGGTGACAGAACCCCACCCCAGAACATCGTGATCTTGGAGACAGGACACTAGACACGGAGGCTGGCGTTCTGGGTCCTATAATTGATTTGCCGCTGATTATTTTATTACTGTGTTTCCTGGATTCTAAGACACCACTGATTGTAAGATGCACCATCATTTTAATAACTGCTTTTAGGGAGAGGAAAAGAAACACGGCCACATCAAACACATACATCAACTGAAATACCCATCCTGATTTCAGGATATGAAAGATACAGAGCATCTTAAAACTGAAATCGAAAAAAAAAAGGAACAGAATTTATAAAAATTAAATACAGAGTATATTTTTCTAATTCTGAGAATGAGATGTTAATAGGCTTTTTACCACGTGTCGCTGCTATTTTTTGAGAGGAAGAAGACGTGAGTTGACCTGGCATGTACTCACCCAAAAGTGTGGCATTAGGGATATTCGCATTCAGCAAGCAGCGCAGGGATTAAATTGGTTAGTAGATATTTGCATCTTCTGACCACACAACTGAAACAAGAGAACTAAATGAAATTTTGGTTTTAGATTATTAGCTCATGTTTGTGGAGCATTTTTTATGTCCGGCCGCTACTTTAAGTATTTTACCTGTATTAACTCATTTAATCCTATGAAAATTCTATGAGAAGGTGGGATGAGTCGCTCTGGTCATGGGTATGGGAACCCTGAGAGATTAGCACTATGCTCAAGGTCCCGCCAGTAGGATGTGAACTTGGACATGGGTGGCTCCAGAGCTCCCCTCTTGGTTGCACTATCCAGCCACTACTAAAGCATATGGAGGGAAATAGACTAAACAAAACTGAGAGTTTCTAGTCACTGTGGGCAGAAGGAACTGTTGAGCCGGGCTACAGGCAGTGGTACGCTGGTAAACTGGTTCTTCTCCCCCACCCCCAAAAGCCCTGGTTTTATAACATTTGCCAATTTCCTTGGTGTAAATACTTCCACCATGGCTGATTTCAAGACACCAACCTGCTGGTAAAATTCTGGAGGATTTAACATTGCCTCTCTGTAGCCAGTATGAGCTGGTCCTAGCACACCACTGGCTGAAAGTAATTGTCTAAATTAATTTGAGGCAGTTTGGCCAGGAATGTGTTTTGCATGATGTTAAATTAAGCCATCTGTGGGCATGACTCTGCATGTGTGTTCAGGGCTTGGAAATGGTTTCTCCCCTTCTGCTTCCCTACCGCCAAGGAGAGCGAGCCCCTTGCTGGACTCCGAGGGGACCAGGAGGAGGGTGGCCTCCTTGCTGGCCTCCTGGAGTGTCATAGAAGAAGCTGAAGACCAAAGTTCCCACTTACAGGGAGGCAGTTGCCTGACTCATACTTAAGAAGGAGCACTTAGTGGCTGCCTAAGTGCCTCCTTCCTGAAGCTGAGTAGCAGTAATGAAATGAAATGTACAGGAAGAAAAACAACCAGATTCAACAAGAGGGAGGAGGGTCTCTGAAGTGGTGGAGCCGAGGGGCCAGGAGCAGGCTGATGAGCTGTGGCCAGTGAGGGCAGAGGAGAAGACAGCAAGCCCTAGAAAGTGAAATAACTGGAAAACATTTAGGTTAATATCAGGGCAGCTCTAGAAACACAGTCTAGAAGCAGGGGTTGCAAACTCAGATGCCTACATGGGCCAGGCAGATAACTTAAGTGGGCAAATTAGACAAGGTAGACAATAGGGAGTGGTAGGGACTATGGCAAACTATAAATACACACCCTGCCAGAAGGTATTGAAGTTCTTTGTTTATTTATTTATTTTCTTAAGGTGGTTGATGTTTTTTTAAACACTATAGCCAAGCAGAATTGGTCTGTGACCTGAGTTGTCACAAAGCCTCTCCTTGAAAGGTTCTAAAGGCCAGGCCCATAGGTTAGCCTACCAGTGGCTTCAACGGCAGTTATCCCTGCTCCTCATTTGAGGCATTGGGGTGCCAGGGGTGGGGCAAGCAGTGGGATCCCTCCATCCCAGGTGCAGGCTATAATGGGTGCAATGTCTGCAGCTAATTTTAAAACAAACTAAAATATATCTGCTTTTTGTTATCACCATGTGCCGGCAATTCTAAACAATGTCAGTGATAAAAATATTCCTCCTTGAAAAAAACCTTTTGTTGGTCTAAGTTCTAAATAATGTTATGGCTCTTGTTGAGTTTTAACAATGTAAGCTTCAAATTAATATATTTAAATAACATCTATTAATGAACATAATTTGGAGAATTAACCCCTGACTTAAGTGGATTCACCCATAAACATTTGGGTTCCAAATCCTGTAGAATCACATAATTCTGTGCTTAAACGATAGATTCAAAATAAATAATGCCAACACCTCATTTTAACATGAGGAAACAGAATTCTTGCTTCAATTCTGTTGTTCCATGTGACCATTGCCAGAACTCAAAAGGACAAGGTTTAAATGCCTTGACTATTTTTCATCAAGAACTGGATGCTTGTCCTGAAGCAATAGATCAAATAATGCCAATATTGACTGCCACACAGCCAGTTTCTCTGATTCTTACAGGAGAAAAACTTCAGAAGCTTACCAACTATAATAGAAATTTCTGGTGAATTTTCTGATGAAGATATCCTAGTGGAAATTTTTTTGACTGTGGAGATATTTGAAAGCAGTTATAATTGATCCCAAAGAAAGAAGTACATGGATAATCTTGCAACTTCTGAAATTAATTGTAAAATGGGAGTTTTATGAACCTATGCCAAACCTAGCCTTACATTTAAAATTTCCCATTTGTATATCTATTGATTCGTGTAAAAGAAATTTTTCTAAATTAAAATTAATAATTGACTATGAGTGAAGAGCTCAACAAAGCTGGCTTTTGAACATGAACATGTGAAATCAATTCTGACAGTCATTAACAAATCAGAGGTTAAACCTCAAAAATAGAAACTATTACATTATACATTGCTGACCAAGCTGTAGGTATGTTCTAGTTTTTAAAAGTATTGATGTAATTAAAACATATCAATCCATTAGTTTTTATTTTTTTAATATTTTAACATTTATTTGTTTTTGCTGGCGCGGTTTTATATATATATGAAGCTCAAGAAAAGAGATCTGTCGCTGTCTGCATTTCTTTTCTGGCTACTATTATGGTAGTCCTCCCTTCCCTGCAGTTTTGCTTTCAGTGGTTTCAGCTACCCGTGGTCAACTGTGGTCTGAAAATATTAAGTGGAAAATTCCAGAAGTAAACAATTCATAAGTTTGAAATTGTATGCTGTTCTGAGTAACATGATGAAATCTTGCGCTGTCTTGCTCTGTCCCGCTTGGGACGTGAATCATCCCTTTGTGCAACATATCCACACTGGGTAGTCAGGATGTATAAAAGAAAAAACAGTATCTGTAGGGTTTGGTACTGTCTGTGGTTTCGGGCATCCACTGGGGCGGTCTTGGAATGTATCCTCTGAGGATAAGGGGGGATTTCTGTATTATTTGTTTCACTGCATGATTATTGTTGAAAGTCGTCACATAGAGGAGGGGATGTTACAGATTGATCTGCCCAGTGTCCCTGGTCTGCCACTGAGGGTCGGCCTCAGCCTTGCAGGTGGGGATGGCCTCTGGGCTGGTGTGAGCCAAGCAGCAGGAACCCCTGAGTCTTTCTTGTGCAGGGACCACGTGGGGAAACGGTTTTCCCCAACATTTTATTTAAAACTTCATCCAGGCTGGGCGCGGTGGCTCATGCCTGTAATCCTGGCACTCTGGGAGGCCGAGGCTGGAGGATTGCTCAAGGTCAGGAGTTCTAAACCAGCCTGAGCAAGAGCGAAACCCCGTCTCTACTAAAAATAGAAAGAAATTAATTGGCCAAGTAAAAATATATAGAAAAAATTAGCCGGGCATGGTGGCGCATGCCTGTAGTCCCAGCTACTCGGGAGGCTGAGGCAGGAGGATCACTTGAGCCCAAGAGTTTGAGGTTGCTGTGAGCTAGGCTGATGCCATGGCACTCTAGCCAGGACAACAGAGCGAGATTCTATCTCAAAAAAACCAAAAAAGCAAAAAAACAAAAAAAACTTCATCCAACTTAGGAACAGTTTTGAGACAACCTGATTCTTACCACTCGGTGCCCTGATTTGAGAGTCCACCTTAGCAACACAGAATGGGCTTTGGAGCAATGATGGAATGCCTGGTATTTAAAAGTTTGATTCCATAGACCAACAAATGGTGGGTCTTGTTCCCATTAGAGGGCAAAAATATTGTGGGGGCCTTTCTAGCCACCATCCCAGCTGGGTTACTTGGGGACTTTCGTGGCACAGGGCCCTGACATTGGGCCGAGGGATGCAGATGACTCTGCTTTCCTGCTGGCTCCATCGTGGTTACCCCTTGCAGAATGGGGACATGGAGACAGGACAGCCTGAGGAAGGGCCCAAAGCTCAGGCCGTGGGGATGACCCCTAAGCCAGCCCTGGCAGAAAGGGTGAGGCTGGGCCCTGTTGTGGCCAGCCCTAGGTGGGCAGAGATGGTGACTTTCTCTAACATATAACTTAAAAGTGGCCCATGATAGAGATTCCCCCCCCCCAGGCCTGAAATTTTTATTATTGCACTCACTCCATTGAGGTAGTATCAATACTACTATTACAACTAACACCATTTTTACTCTGCTTCCTAGTAATCTTGTAAATGTACAAAAGTGCCACCTGGAGGGACTACCACATTCACCCTCAAAATGACGAGGAAGACCAGCTCCTCATTAGCCAGCCTGGTCGTGCAGGGCCTGGAGGCCAGGGCTGCAGAGCTGGGGTGATCTTGGATGAGGAGATCTGGGATGATGGGCAGGGTAAAGAGGACGCTTGCAGGAGGGGAACAGCCTGGACCGCCAGGGCTGTGTGGAGGGCCCGGTGCCCAGGTGTGGGTCCTCACCGCCTTGCCTGGTTCGGTCCAGGCATCTACAGTTGTCGTGTGCCAAGGAGACCAGGCAGTGGCACGGAGACACTCCAAATGCAACTGATTTCTTCTTGGAAGCTGTTAAGGTTATTGATGTAAGTCATGACAGGCTCAAGGGCACTAAGATTCTCTCAAAAAGAAATCAAACTGTTTCTCCAGGTGACTATTGCTTTTTATTTAGGCAGGGGTCTGAATCTATTGAGGTGAAAGCCACTAGGTCTCACCTCTGAAGCAAGCTGGGGAGACCTATAAAGTTTATTGATTTGACTTAACGTACACCGGCTAATAATAAAACAACTAGACCCATCAATCCGTCCCCAGGCCCCCCAAGGGAATGACTGCAGCGTGGATTGATTCCTTCTCAGAGACGGCAGTTGATGGAAAAGCATGAGGGGGTCTGGGCAATAGATGCTGCCCCATCCTGGGGCTCAGTCCATACCTTGTGCTGCGCAGTGACATTCTGGGGCAGCACACCAGGAAGCCACTTCTCCGCCCAAGTGAGGGACCTGGGATGGAGCCAGGAGTTCTCTGGGAATAGGCTGCAGTGACCTCTCCGCTACACAGCCCCCATCAGGAAGGTGGTGGGGAGCTGCGAGATTTAACTTTGCCAGGTAAGAAAAGGCACCAGAACAAGGATATTGATGCGGTGAGGAAGGGGGTGTGTGCAGAGGGGCAAACAGCCAAGATAACTGAGCGCCCAGCACGCCCGCCTAGAAGTCTGGACCAGAGCCTTCCAGAGGACAAGCTGCCTACTCTGCACCAACAGGAAGGGCCTAGAAGGGGCAGGTGAGGAGGAGTCATTCGACCCAGTTCACCAAGCATTTCTCTTGCCACAGGAAGTAAGACATGTCCTTACCTGGGGTTACTTGCAGGCTTGTTGGAGAGACAAGATGTTCTCATTTGAATGAGATAATGACCTGAGACGCCAAGTCAGTGGCACACGTTTCAAGAGCTGTAGGAATGCGGGGAAAGTGCCACCCTGTGAGGGCTGGAGGGTTTGGGGAGGGTTTTAGAGAGAAGGTGAGGCTTGAGCTAGGCTTTCCTAGTTCAAGAAAAGCAGAGGAGAGCTGGATAGTACATCCTCCTAGAAATTTAGCATCCATTGTCTCATTGGATGAGACATACTTATGGTCTGTGAGATCCTATATACAGTGATTAATTTGAGAGCTCTGGAGTCAATGTGTAGGTTTAAGCCTGGGCTCCATCAATTATTATCCATATGGGCAAATAACATCTGTGGGTCTTAATATCCTCATCTGTAAAGTGGGAATAATAGCAGTACCTAGTAACAGTAATAATTATAGTACTTAATAATAGTGTTAATTAATAAAAATATTAATAACAGTAGTAGTACCTAATAATAGTACCTATATGGAAAAGTAATTGTAAAGATAAATGAGATCAATGTTTGTAAAGCACTTAGCACAGTGCCTGGTGTGTAGAAAACGTTCAGTGAGTGATAGTCACTGCCATTATTGTGAGTGCTGGCGGTAACAGTGTTCAGATTAGCACCAGGTTCTGGAGAACTCTGAATCCTCATAGACTATTTGGGGGAACGGATAAAAGGACAAGTGATTCTCTGTCTGTGGGAGATTACATGGGAAATAATATCCAAAGTTTAAGTTTGCGGAGGGTACAGTGAGCTATGATCGCGCCACGGCACTCCAGCCTGGGCAACAGAGCGAGAGCCTGTTGCAAAAAAAAAAAAAAAAAAGTTTGAAAGCTGAATTTGCTCTCTCCCAAAGGAAAGAGTTTCCATGGAGTTCCATGAAGTTCTCTGTTTACCTTCTCAGCCCCAGAACGTCCTCCCTGTCCTCTTCCCCTGCAGAGCCCACGCAAGCTCCCCCGTCATGAAGTCCTCCCTGACTGCTGGGCCACCAGGCTCTTTCCTCCCCTGACTCTATTGCCCTCACCTCTCCTTGAGCAGGAAGTCAGAGGACCGATTCCTGTCATGCTGAGCCTCTCTCAGGGCTGTGCTGTGTCTCCTCAATAAGGTATGTGTGTCTCAAAAGTAGATGAATCGAACCGTGTTGAGACTGCAAACTTGGTTTTCTGCTGAGACTGAAGGGTCTGTGCTCCCTCCCGTCCCACCCCCACTCTTTCCCCATCCAGCCCGTGCCCATTGCTCAGGTTCTGGAGGCTGGATACCCTGTCGGGTCCTTCTTGTGACCTCTGCAAACTTCCCAGGATGCCCTCGCCCCACCGATAAGGAGCCCCCTGGTAGGGACAGTGCCGGTGGGCAGGCTGGGCTTCTGTGGATGACAGAGGGGAGGCTGCTGCCACTGCTCCAGGCCCAGACTTTAATTAATTTCCAGCCTCTTCTGGCTGTTCCCACCTTAGTGCCAATGGGTCTTGATAAGTTTCCACTTGAGAGGTCAGAGTACCAGTCAAACCTGACAGCTGACACAGATTGGGGTCTGTGCTGGGTGAAGGGGCAATGACACCCCCTCCTTGCTCTTCTTGTGGCTTTCTTTCAGGGCTGGGAGTCCCCCAAATCACTTTTTTGTATCCTTGGTTTTCAACAATCACCTGTCTGGGAAGCAGATTATTGGCATCATTTCTGTACCTCCCATTACCCTGTTTTGTTCTCTAACCCATAGGGTTAGGTTTAGGAGGGGAGATTAATATGGAGCTATGCCACTGGATGATTAGAGAGAGGTGCTGGACCATTAAGAGAGATGACAACGGAATGGGGAACACCTACAATCCAGAATATGCCATCTTAAACTTCATGAAAGGGCAGGCACACATAGGCCAAAGACAACCAGTCATTCTAGGGACAATAAAACGGAGGCATGGCCCTAAGTCCCCACTTCTTCGAGGAGAGGCATTTTCGCCCAAATGCCATGGAGACTGCTCTGTGCACGGGCCCTCTTGTCCTAGTTGATATCCCCTCAAGCCTATGCTGTCCTCTTTGAATTATACGTGTGGCTCTTACCTAGAGCCTGAAGGGCAGGGGTTGGAGGCCCAGGAGCCCGGTGAGGAGGGGAACAATGGGGGGGCCATAGTGCAGCCAGCTAGTTCAGCACCTGCAGGGCACAGATAAATTATCCCTGACTTTCTCGGGGCCTGCACTTACGGTGGGACCTCTGCCAAAGGCACCACCAGAGAGCTGGCAGGGATGTAATGAGGAAAGAGTGCAGCTTTGAGCCTTGAACTTGAAGCAGCCCCGAGAATAAATAGGTTGAACAAACTCTGAGAAGACAATTCTTTGAGGATTTGACAAAGGCATATCTAGAAGCACTGACTCCACACAGCAACAATTTCACAAAGGGACTCCTTACCCTTTGCGAGATGAAAAATAACCCAATCTCCAATGCAATACCAGAACGCCTTGAGTGATATTTACAAACACCTTCAAAGCTGGGAAAAGGGGCAAAGGTTCTTTACTCACCCTCTAGCTAGTTCTCTTTTGCTTTTCTCCGAGCAGACAAAAGTTGCAGGGCCAATAAACCCTCAAAATGGAGAGCAATGGAACTTCCAGAAGCAGTACTTTCTGTAGGTCGGTAGGTATTAGCCATAGTATCTCAGAGGTCAAGAAATACATGGATCATTTTTTTTTTTAAGGCCTAGTATATTACAAAAAAAAAAAGAGAAATGTCAAAACAGAATCATAAAAATTATAATTTTTGAAACTTTACATTTAATAAATTGATACATTTTAACAAAGTCACTGAGCTGTTCACAAGATAATTGCAGAACTTTTGAAAAACATTTGTTTATAATGTACTGCAGGCAGTCTGGTCTGTTGATGGTGACACAAGTTTTAGCTGTATGAAGAACATACAGAACGTTTCAGTGTTGTTAGTGTGGCTCTGAGACTTCTGTGTGTAACATCATTTGGAGATGAGTCAAAATCTTCAATTTGAGGCCTTTGGTTGGCCTGGGGTAAGTGGGACGAATGGCATCCCAACCCTCCACGTCCTCCCACCATGCTAGCCCTGGGGTTTGCAGAAGTAAATACTTCATATAAATGTAGCATTTGTTGAAGATCCGGAAGTCTTGGATATTATTTAATAAAGATTCCTTTGCTGAATCAGAGAAATTTTAAAGGAGGGATTATTATAGCTTCTGGGATAGCATTTGGGGGTCCTTTTTACCTCCAGGGCCCAAATTTTATGTGAGCATTGCCAATGAGATTCAGTTATACACATGTATCTCCACAAAAAGTCTAAAAAGACTTTGAGATAAAATGCTAACAAGAGAGAAGTTGTCCTGCCTTGGTATACATGTAGGTGACACCTCTTATGAGTCACTTTGGAGGTTTGGGGCTCACTTATCTCTTATTCCAGCCATGTCCAGTTCTCTGGGGCACTGACCGGTTCGCACAGCCACAGTTGACTGTGACACACTTCAGGTCCACTCTTTCTGCCCCTTACTTTCTGCCTTTGTCCTGACAATGTCACCTTGGAGTGACATTGTGAGTGGGACTATTATGGTAGCCTGCTTGACACTCACAGCTAGGGGACATAGACATGCACGGGGGGAGCCTTTGGCCAGTGGGATATGGAGCAATGGCGAGATGCTGTTCCCTTTCTATGCCATCGAATTGGTGGCAGGACACCTTCTAAATAGCCCCTCCACGGCCTCCTGAGATTGCACCAGCAGTAGCTGTGGACACGGCCAACTCAACAACACAGCTCTGTGTTGGTTCTTTTTTCTTCTCTCTTTACCCGCTACTGCTCCCTTCTGCTCCTCTGGTCACATTCCCCAGGAAAGAGCTTACATTTAGGCCTGTGTCTTGGGCTCTGCTTTCTGGAAAACCCAACACCCTTTTCATAAGACCTGGTGGTATACTTGATCTTCCTTTTACTGGTTTTTGGAATGGATCTTTTGAGCCTAAATGCAAGATATGACATTGAGATTTGTTACATGCCATCTATGGGAATGTTTTTTTTAACTGATTTTGCCATTTAACAGTATTTGCTGTCCTTCCTAGCCTCGAGTTATCTAAAATTTGCTCATAAAATTTATTGACTGTTAAAAAAAAGCCGTCAACAACCAACCTCTGTAACCTCACTGCACGCTTCACCCTCCATGCTAACTACCCTCCGGCAGCCTCTCTTCCTCTCAGGTGCACAAACGGGCCAAGCTCTTCCCGCTCAGGGCCTTGTGCTTGCTAATCTTTCTGCTCGGAATCCTCCTCCCTCAGGCTGTTCACGTGAACTTTACTTTGTCATAACTTTAAAACTCAGCCTAAATGGCACTTCTCAGAGAGGATTTCCACGACCACTGTGTTTCCTTCACAGCACATATCCCAAGCCATGATTGCCATGTCTAACATATTAGCGTGCTTTCTTCTTGTCCATTTCCCTAATTAGGATGAAATCTATAGGAGGGCAGGACTGTTGTCCATTTTCTTCACTGCTCTATCTCCAGCACCTCACCCAGGTTCCCACACCTGGCAAGGGCTCCGTGAATATCTGACTCATCCTCCACACGTGTGTGCCAGATCCTGTCTCCCCACACGCACTCAGGACATCTCCCCACCAGGTCCCCCCTCCACTCTCCTGTGTCATTTCCCCTCTGTACTGGGTCATTCTCATCAGCAGACAAACACGCTGTGATTTCTCCTGTCTTAAAAACCAAAACAAACAGGTTGGACGTGGTGGCTCACGCCTGTAATCCTAGCACTCTGGGAGGTCGAGGTGGAAGGATTGCTCAAGGTCAGGAGTTTGAGACCAGACTGAGCAAGAGTGAGACCCTGTCTCTACTAAAAATAGGAAGAAATTAGCTGGCCAACTAAAAATATATAGAAAAAATTAGCTGGACATGGTGGCACATGCCTGTAGTCCCAACTACTCGGGAGGCTGAGGCAGAAGGATCGCTTGAGCCCAGGAGTTTGAGGTTGCTGTGAGCTAGGCTGATGCCACGGCACTCTAGCCTGGGCAACAGAGTGAGACTCTGCTTCCAAAAGTAAAACCAAAACAAACAGACAAAAAGCCTCTTTTCACCCACATCCTCTTGCGGCCGACACACTACGTATGTTATTTATTGCCTGTCTCCTCCGCTGGGTAAGAAGCTCCATGAGGGAAGGATTTGTGTCTGTTTTGTTTATTGCTGTGTCCCTGGCACCTCAAAAGTGCCCGGCACATAGCAGGCCTTCAATAAAAATTTTGGGTTGATTGAATGAATCATTTTGTGTAAAGAATCAATACAATAGTAAAGCCTTTCTGAATTAATAGAGAAAAAAACAGTCTATATCTTGAGCAATGTCTAAATGACTTAAAAGATCCTCATTCAACTAAGAAACAAATATACGTAGGACAGCTCTGTAGAGGTATGGGGTGGCTACTTAACCCTGTATGTGAGGGAAGAATTCTCCTCCATTCTCTGGCGCTGCCTTCTCATGTGGGAAGCTCAGCAAGGTAGTTTGAGGGAGAAAGGAAAACCTGCTATAGACTCCTCAACATTCAGGTAACGGCTTTGCCTTAGAGATAGAAAAAGTGAGGCCCAGAGACAGCGATGTTTCCGAAACCCTATGTCTTCCCTTCTAATGGCTTAGGGCATAATCTTCCACAGAACACATCCAAATTACTAACTCACAGTAAAGGAAAAGTTCTTGTGCTTACACAGAACCCAGATACCAGGAATTTTCTGGAAAATGGGTATGCAATAACAGTGCCGGCCAGGAGATGGCGACTCGCCTTTCTCTCCAGCAGGACTGAGGTGGCACTGAAGGACAGAGAGAGAAGGTTGGGACCTGGCAGGGCCAGCCAGGGTCTCTAGGGAGGACGGCCCAGAAAACAGGGCTCTGCCTCAGGATGTCTTATTCTTGTTGGTTGGGCCCCCGTGAGTAAAATAGCTATTGCTGAAAAAGATACATTTTTAAGGCTTCAGATGTGAGAGCAATTACAAGTTCAGGGTGGTTGGCAGGTCTACAGTCAGGATATTTATCTCAAATTCAAGGAGTCTGAAAATCTAGGACAGCTCCTTGGCAACCCAGTACTGACAGATCTTTTGTTCAACTTTTCCTCGGCTTAGGCAATAGCCTCTGAGAGCCAACTTGAAGATTTGCTCCAAGATGGAGACTCAACTTAGACAACATATTACCACAGAATTAGGACCTAGGCTTTGGGGTCCACCAACCCTTAATATTGTGTACAAGGGCTAGAGGTGGGTGATGTGCTGATAGATAGTTATTCCTAAAAAGAAAGTCCTTTGTTTCATCTGTTTCTTGGAAGGCTCCACGATTCAAAAAAGGATAAGAAAATATTCCAGTCTTGCCCTCCGAGAGGCCTCACTGATTCTTTACCCCAACAAGTCCCCTGAGATGCTCCAATTTTCCATTTGTCATTCAGAGGGTCCCAGTGAGTGATGAATTGGGAGACAGAAAACATTATCAGTTATCTGAATAGAGAAAGTAATATAGGAAATATTAACTAAATGTGAAGCTGTTAACTAGGTAATTGAAAAGGCAAAGAGAGTACACTAAGGCATCATAGAAGTAGCAACTGCAAAAAGTAGACATTACTCCTAGGGCTGAATATGGGCAGGGTGGTAATGATAATATTAAAACTTACAAACATTTGAAACTCGCTCTCTGAGGAGACATGCTGCCTGGCTGGGCTGGCATCTCTGAGCTGGAGAGAACCCATGGGGACCTGATGTCTCCTGGGAGGATGGGAACATGATGAGGCTGGTTCTGCAAGTGTTGGAAAAACTGGAAACTGCATTCAACAGCTGCGATGAGGAGGAACTGCCCCTGCCAGGGTGAAGAGCTGAGACTAGGGTGACACTAATGGGAACAGAAAGTAGCCAGGAAGGAAGGAATCCTTTCTTTCCCTTCCAGCCATGCTGTTCCTCAGGGTCTCCCACGGGAAGGGCCTACCATGGAGCCAGCTGGCAGAGCGGAACTGTGGTTGGCGGCATCCCAGCCCCAGCACCACACAGCCAAGTGCAGAAGGGTAGCTTTGGAGCTGAGAGACAGTAAGTCAAGGAGGTCTCCCAAAACATTTTACTGTAACATTCTCAGCCATTATCCAATCCAGTCATCCAAAGGGATTCGGGCTCTGAATAGATTCATCATCAGGCTGTCGCAGGGGACACTAAAAATCTAGTGGATTTTTAGACCGAGTTTGGATTCCCAATGGACGGCAGTAGTGTCCATCTGCCACCATGATCTTTACAGCAATGAGCGTGGCAGCGGCTCTCACCATTTTCAACCTCAGGTCAGGATGGGCCTCTAAATCGGGTAGGGAGCAATAGAGACCTCTTGAGCATGGCTCATGGGGGCTGTGGGCACTGGCCTATTTATATAGTTGGTCTTATCTTGCCAATGAAGTCTTCTGGGGTTCTGACCCAGAGTCTAACTCATAAACCACAGCCTGCTCTTCTCTGGGCCCTAGTAAATCTCCCAGTATTGGAAATGTGGATGGTCGTCATACTGGACGAACAGGACTCACAGAGTGTATTCACAGGCAAATTTGTCTCGTTTTCCCACTGTCCGTTCTCATCTGTTCTGGGGAGCCAGCTCTTCCCCTGCCCCAGACAAAATTTAGAGCAAGTCTCGTGACTTTCTGGTCACACTTAGTAATGCCAGCAAGATTCCAGTTGCTTTAAATCATACAGTATACATTTAGCAGTTACACTTTTCAGTCCTATAACCTCTTGTTTTAAAATTGAAGCATCTTCCAATTCCCCAAGCCCAGGATTCTTGAAAAGCAGAGAGAAAGGGGGCTGGGGAAAGGGGTCGGCTGCTAACATTTCTCCCCCTTCTTCTCCAGGTTACTAGCCCTGAGTCCTGCCTCTTTCAGAGTTGCAGTCCTGCAAATGAGAAGAGGCGAGGGGAGCGGGGACGTTCTTGCTTGACTGGCCCCAGCTCGGCGATTTAGCATCTGCTAGCTCCGGACTTGGCAGATATTGAAAGCTGACTCTCAGGCCCTTGTGGTGACCTTCCCTCCCACCAAGGCTGTCTTCCCTGCAGTTGCTTCACAGGACAGATACTCTCTGTTCCAGCCGCTCACTCACTCCTCCCCCAGCCCTGTGAATCTGGTGATACCTTGAGCTCTCTCTGAGAAGGTTGGTGTGTCCCTCCATGCAGCACTCTTGGGCAGATCTAAGACAGCCCTCACTGACAATCCTTTCTTTGGTGTGGCCCACATCCGGCTGCACACTCTCACATCCTCTATCGTGACAAATTTGGGGAGCACAGGCTGTTCCGGCCCCCTCCCTTGACCCCCCTTTTGCTCCACAGTCAAAGCCATAGTCAGCCTATTGCTTGCCTGTTGGATTTTCTAGCTGAGAATCAGACACCTGTGCACCGTGTTCCCTAAGCTACAAGGGACATGTATTAAGCTCTCTCAGTGAACAAGTTGAAGCCCCTTTCCCTACGCTTATGGGGAAGGCCCTATATTCCCTTCCCTCCCCCGTGGGACTCACAGCACACCAACAATTTTGTCCAGAAATCCTCTTTTCTTATCTCCAAACTCCTGGCCATGTTATCACCATGAATGAAGAATACAAGAGCCACAAAACTACTTTTCTCTTTCCTGCTTTCTTCTGAATCCTGCAGGGTGGCCTGGTGCATCTCTTGGAATGTGATCTCCATTGTTTTCAGGCCTTAGCAGAACTTCTATTTTAACATCTTATTACATGTGTACATTGAGGAAAAAAATGAATAAGGTAACTGGATTGGTTATTATTCTAAAAACAACAATATTCTTAAAGCTTCTAAATGAGTACGGTGGCCCGAATGGGACTCTTTCGGCCCTATAGGGGCCATTCAGATAGAGGAGAGGAGATAAACTGCGAAGCTTCCTTCAGGGCCTTGGAATTATCTCTCAGCTGAAATCACTAAACTCTTTCTAATCCCAGTAGAAGGATCTAAAACTGTGGGATTGCTTCAGAGGACTACCATCTACCTCACTGGTTTACCACGAGGATTAACTGGGATAATAGGACACACAAATATGTTTCTTAATTGTGTAAACTACAAGGCATGATGCACAGATATGTATGGGACTATCAGGACGATAGATCCTTTATGGGGGTTTTAATTATCTAGAATTTCTACAGACAGTTCTCAGCAGATACTTACAGTTCAAAGAGGAAATTTTGCTCTTTTAAAACTAGCAAAAAATGAGGCTGTTTGACAAGTGTTTCTGAGAAGAGTACAACTAGAGTGTACTCGAGCAACATTGGGAGATTAGCGTGTGGCTGCCAGTCAGCGCCACACCCCCTAGTCGTTGGCCTAGCCCAGGTCACCTGCATGTGGCTCCCAATGCACCAACAGCTGCCTGCTTCTTGCTGCCCAAGGGGGTGCTCTGGCCCCCAAAGAGTGCTTCTTCTGCGGTGGACCTGCAGTGAATGCCCCTGGAGCAACCCTACTGTTGGGCATGGGTGCGAGGCCCCCAGGGACCATTCTGAGTTGTGTTCCAAACAATTTCTCCCCCCCCTCCCCCCACGATTACCTGCTCACTAACACCTGTGTTGGTGTGCCTCCCTTCCCTGCCTGGCTGTCCCCTTTCTCTCACACAGCTTTCTGGGATCACAAACCAACTACTTGCACTCAAAATCTTTGCCCCAGGGGCTGCTTGGGGAGTGGGGTGGTGGAAACCAAGCCAGGGCAGAGAAATCTAGAGGGCCTGTCTTTGGCAGGAAAATGTAAATTATACTAACTGAAATGGAAGCTTCTCTGTAAACCCAGCTATTGGGTGTGGAAACTAAAATAAAATCTTAAGGCTCCCCCACCACCGGCTGACGGAAGGGACTCCCTCTTGGCCAAGGGGATATCCTAAAACTACATTGCCTGCCAGGAACAGGGAGGTCAGACACACCTCAGCATGCCCCCCTCCCTTCTTGCAGATATCCTTTGTAACCCATTAACAGGCCTAGGGCTATGTAAGACAAACCTGCAGGTCCTCAATTTACACAACAAATATATGTTGGGTGGCCTGTTTCTGGTTAACAGACCTCTTTATATTAAAACATTCCAAGTCAAAGAATCTTTAAACCCATCTATAACCTGTAAGCAGCAGCAACCCCCCCAGGGCCCACCTTTTCAGGACAAACCAATGCAAACCAATGTATGCCTTCCATGTATTGATTTATGACTTTACCTGTAACCCCTGTCTCCCCGAAATGTATAAAACCAAACTATAACCCAGCCGCAGCAAGTCCACTTGCTCAAGGCTTCTTGAGCGTGGCCCCGGGTCATAGTCCTCAGATTGGGCTCAGAATCGATCTCTTTAAAATTATTTTACAGAGTTTGGCTTCTTTTCCGTTGACAGGTGCTAGTAGAAATTGTTAATAATAGCTTGCGTTTATTGACAGCTTCCTTCATGCCAAGCATGATCCTAAGTACTTTTCCAATACCTCATTCACAGCAATCTTAGAAGTGGGTGCTGTTATGATCCCTTATTCTATAGGTGAGGAAAATGAGGTACTGAGACTTGCCCAGGGTCACATAACTTGCAAGTGGGAGAGCCAGGATTCCGACCCTGGCAATTCGGTTCTAGAACCCACACTCTCAACCACTCACTGTACTTCTCAAACTATTGACCACCGAACAAGCCAAGCCAGGGAGCCTGGCACCATTCCTCAAATTGTTTCAAGAGCCCTAACGCAGCGATTGCTGAGACACAGAGGGTATAACAAAATGAATGTAGACTTGAGAATCTGAAGTCTAAATTCAAAACCATATTTCACCTCCACTTACCAGCTGAGTGACCTTGGACAGAGCACTTCCCTGACCCTCAGTTTAAACCTTATGTGCTGATCAGGTGGTGAAAATAGTGCCTGACTCGTGGGGTTTTGTTGAGGTTCAAATGAGGTGATGCTTGTGGAGCACTTGGCAAACTCTGAGCACCTGGGCAAATCCACTCCTGCCGTGCCTAGGGGCTCATGGGAGAGAACCTCTGCGCCCCCTGACCTGCTCTTCCCCGCCCCTGACCCCCTTGGTGCCCCCTGACCCCTGCAGCTCTGGTTCACACTTAGAGGGGGTTTAACGGTATAACAGAAGAGAGAGCGGCCTGATATTTTCCCCATCCCTGAAAGTGAAAGAAGAAAGGGTTCTTTACGGTCAGGGCCACATCCTGAATGACGGGGTCAGTGTCTGTAACTGAGCTGTGTGGGCACAGGCTTCTAATTATTTCCTGGATAACCTGTTATCTATAATCCATCAGGCTGCTTGCCAGAATATGCTAATGTCTCCAGAGTTCCTGGTCTTGATTATGAGGAAAGGTTTTTTGCTTTTTTTTTTTTAAAGGGAAAGTAGGAGTTTGGGGGCAGGCAGCTGCAAGATTCTCGTTAGCAGAAAGGCTGTCCTCCGCCGCAAGTGCCTGGGAACCCACCAGTCTCTCCTCTTTTTCTCCTGGCTTATCGACTCATACTCTTCTGGGAGAGTTGGCTTTATCAGAACCTTCTGGAAAAGCTTTAGAGAGAGAAATGTTTTTCTGGGCTGTTATCATTTGCTCGGAGAACAAGGAAACTCTTTAAATAAACTTTTGTTTGGGGAAAGGAGGGAAGGGAGGGTGTCAGAATTCAATAGGCCTGTTCTTCTGCTGAGTAGAGGCAGAACTTGGCGATCACCCAGGTGAGCTCAGTATCATCAACCATCAGTTACACCCCTGGCCTTCATTGTTTGTACTAAGGCACAGTGAACTGTGGGAGGGGTACACAAATGTAGGGCATCATTCTTTTTTTAGTATAAATGTAGCAAGTGTTCGTTATTTAAAAATTTAGAAACTCCATTACACATTGTTGTGTACATGTATATAAATATGTACAATTATGTCAATTAAAAATAACAATAAAGCAAAAAAATTTAGAAACTCTAGAAAAGAAAAAAGGAAAAAAACAACCAAACTTTCATTCCTCAGAGATAATGACTGTTAACATTTTGGTGTATCTTCTTCTACCTTTTTTTTCTATGTTAATTTATATCTATCTATAAAAAACAAGGCTTTCGATGGAAAAATATAATGTTTCCCTCTGGTTTTTTGGAGGTGTTTGGGGGATAATGTGTCCTTTATCATTGGAGTTTGGCATGAGCTCTCTGAAATCCTCGGAGGGTCAGTTTTATGAGGCTAAGGTACAGCAGGGCCCATAGTCCAGGGGGATCTAGTGGTGGCTCAAATTCAGGCCCTTTGGTTTTAAGCATTTCTTCTCATGCATGTGCATATAGAGAGGGAGGAGCAGGGGAGCTGCCCAGGAGTAGAGAAAGAGTGCATGGAAATTCATGTGATCAAAAAACAAGCAAGTGGATACTGAACAAGTCCTCCTCTGGGAAGCATCTAGAAAATTAGACAAAGTATATGAAACAAGTATTTTCACACATTTCAGACATTCACTGAGAGAACGGAAACAAATGAGGTCTTCCCTAGACTGCCCCAGCTTTTTGCCTAGAAGCACATTCCAGACCACAGCCCAGTGATGGAAAACCAAGCAGAACATAGCAGGCTTGCTGAGCTGAGGAGACAGGGAGCAGGCGAGGCTAAGGTGATTGGAATTTGTCAGGCAGAGTACGAGTCAGGGAGGAGAGAACTACCCAAAAACCTCTTGAAGTACTCCTTTACAGGAGTACTCAAGTATTTGTGGAAAACTAGGCCACACATGCACATGGTAGGGCTCCATGAGTCTGGACAGAAAGTAACTGTTGGGGAAAGAACAAGTGCTGGTGAGCTATAAACTGAACACCTATAGAAGCTTGTTCATAGTTCAAAGTTGTTTGAGCTCTAACCAGCTAGAATAAAGAGATCTCACTGAACACCTGGGACATTAAGCACAGATCCCAGAAAAGCCAGCCCTTAGCAGTGAGACTTTACTAACTCTAGAGTAAAGGTTACTCTAGACCTGCTCTAACAAAGCTTGAAAACAAGCCTCAAAAAGATCATGATGATCCACAAGAAACTTAAACTACACATTAAAACAATATTTAACACTCTTTGAAGGAAGACAAAAAAAAAAAAATCCAACCTTCAACTGTGTAACATTTGTAATGTCCAGCATCCATTGAAGAGTTTCTTGACATACAAGAAAGCAAGAGAAAAGTTAAGGATGGAGAGCGATGATGCAATTAGCAGACATAGATGATGCAATAAGCAGGACCTTAAAACAGCTATTAGAAATGTGCTCAAGGACTTAAAGGAAAACATAAACATAATGAAGAAAGAAATAGAAACTATGAAAAGGAACCGAATAGAACTTTTAGAACTGAAAAATACAACATCTGAAATGAGAAATTAGATGCTGCAAAGGAACTTGAGGACATAGCAGCAGAAACAATCTAAATTGCAGCACACGAAGAAAAAAGAATGAACAAAAATGAACAAAGTTTCAATGATCTGTGCGACTTCACGAGATCTGACGCACGCGTAATGGGAGTACTAGAACAATGTGGGAGGCAGAAAAAATATTTGAAGAAATAATGGCTGAAAACTTTTCCAACTTCAACCCATAGATTCAAGTAATTTAACCATCCCAAGCAGGATAAATATAAGAACAACCACACCCAGGCAGTAAAATTGGTGAGAACCAATGATACAAGAAAAAGTCTTGAAAACAACCTGAGAAAAAATACACAGAAAGCAAATCAGAGGTTGTCTGAGGTGGGAAGATTAACTGCAAAGGGACGAAAGATGACTTTTTTTTTTGGAGTGGTAGAAATATTCTATATCTTTTTTTTAACAGCAATGTGAAAGTAAATAAATATTCTATATCTTAACAGCACCGGTAATGGTGCTGGTTGTGGTGTGTGTTTGGGTTATAGAAATTGTTAGTTCATACTAACACATCCAATCCAATCCAACCCATCATAATTATATCTCCCCTCTTCCACAGTAAGAACCCGGGCTCCCAACAACATAGTTTCAGAATTGCTATATCCATACTATTATTTAAAAAATAAGCTTACTAAAAAAAGTTCTTTTTTTCTTTTTTTTTTTTGCAATTGCCCCCCCAACCAGACTGAATGTATATAATCAAAATGTTGTGTTCGAAAATTACTTGGATTAGTTCTCCCCCTCCTCCCTTCAGTGTGATTATGTTATGCATTAAAAATACACTTATATATCTGTCGGTGTCCAGTCAGGGGACAGAAACCATAAAAGTTATTTAATAGAGAGAATTTAATATAAATATTTGTTAGGTAGGCATTAAGTTAAGTAGGTAACTAAAAAGTTAAATAAAGGACCAAGTCTCTTGGTCTATATTGTACTTTGAATGAATCTTTTACCCACATATGGTTTTGTAATTCCATGCATTGGTCACTGGGAAATACTAGTTAACTGAGTAATGCAGATATTCTGCATGTTGATGTATTTCATTATACACTATCAAAAAATCACCTTTGTCATTATCACCACCAATCAATCTTATCAGAAAGGAATTAAAGTATTGGGAACTGTCAAACTCCCAATGTCAGACACACATTTTCCAAATTTCTGGTTTTAAATTGAAAGCTCAAATTTTATCATTGGCAGCAAACTCTAACAGTTGTTTTCCTTGAAGTGACAGTCTCACTTTGTTTCTTCTTGAGAAAATGTCTGTTAAATACCCAAGTCTGAATGACCGTTTTGTCTGTCACTTGTTCTTTCAATCAAAAATGGTGTTCAGTGAAAAAAGTGGATAATTTAGCTAACAACTCAAACAACTGCACAAATGCTGTTCCTTGAGACAAGCATTGTATTTTGTTATACAGATGTACTTTCCACTTAATTGTAAGAATACTGAAATGATGTATATGAGCTTGATTTAATATGTAATGTATAGGAGCTTGATTTAATAAATTTTACTAATTTTTACTCCTTCATCAAGGATATTCTTAAGTGTAACTGGGTTATTTTTCCTGAAAGTGCATGGTAATAAAAAATACAATGACTCTTAGTATAGTACGGCCTTTATTCACACAAAAGTGCCAACAATTTTAGTAACAATTGCTTTTGTATCATTAGTGCAAATGTCAACACAGTGAACAAGGAAAACATCTTTAACATCCCCCAAAGAAAGCTTGGACTCATTAGCAGTCATTCCCCATTCCTATGCAACCCTCATCCCCGCTCTAGCTCAGGCAACCACTACACTACTTTCTGTCTCTGTGGATTTGTCTATTCTGGTCATTGCATGTAAGTGAAATCATGCAGTATGTACTCTTTTTTGACTATCTTCTTTCACTTAGCATAATGTTTTCAAGATTCATCCATGTTGTGACATGCATTAGAACTTCATTCCTGTTTATGTATGAATAATAATCATTATATTGCTATAGCACATTTTCCTTTTTCATTCATCTATTGGTGGACATTTATGTTGTTTCTACTTTTTGGCTACTATAAATAATGCTTCTATGACTTCTTTGTACAAGTTTTTTGCTGACATATGTTTTTATTTCTCTTAAGTATGTACCTTGGAGTGGAAATGTTGGGTCATAAATGGTAGTTCTATGTCTAACTGTTTGAGGGACTGCCAGTTTTCCAAAGTGGTTGCACCACTTCTAAAATTTTATCAAAGCCTTTACCATCATTTAAGGTGCGATCGTATTATTTTTCACCTTAGACCCACTAATGTGGTGAATTTTTTTTATATTGAATTATCCTTGCATTCTTAGTATAATTCCCAATGAGTTATTTCTTAATGGCACCTCCCTGAGTTTTAGTTTGTTATGTAAATTGTGAATAATACTACTATCTACATCATAGGGCTGTGAAGATTTAATGAGATAATAAGTGCAAAGTGCTTTTCATAGTGTTCAGTATATAGTGAATACTCAATAAATGTTTGCTGTAGATTACTATCTATAGCTGTAGCTTCTCAAAAAATTCAGACATTTCCTAGCCACAAAGTCTGAACCAACTAAATTTCTGTGTAGAGAAATGTTCTGTGGGGAACAATGCACTTAGTAGTTAATGGCTCAGGCACTGGCATCAAACAGACATGAGTTAGAATACTGGGTTTGCACTTTCCAGCTCTGTGTCTTTGGCACACTTTGCTTAACCTTTCAGAGCTTCACTTTTGTCATCTGAAAAATAGAGCTATTAATGTCTACTTCATTCGGCTAATGTGTGTATTAATCAAGATCTTTTATATAAAGCACTTAACCCATAGTAATAGCACAACATATAGTGAGTTGGACCTTGAAGGGGAAAAATAGTTAGTCTGGCAAAAGAAAGATGATCTATGAGAAGGCAATAAACTGACCCATGTTTGACTTGACCAGGATAAACCATCTCCTCTTCACTCTTCTTTCCTCTCAAAAATAAAGTTATTTCCTAACAGGGCAAACAGTGTGGTATGCTGAAGGGAACACTGACCAGGGAGTTGGGAGACCTAGATTCTAGTTTTGGTTCTTCCATGAATGGCTGCTTGGCCTTGAATAAATCACTCTGTAACTAGATCAGTGGCTTTCAAAGTTTTGATCACACCCTGAAATAAAAAATGCATTTTATGCCATGGTCTAATACATATGTATTTATATGTATAACTGGAAAAATGTTTCATAGTGTAATCCTTACTCTTACTACTGGAGTATTGTATTCATTTTCCATTGCTGTGCAACAAATGACCACAAATGTAGTGTTCAAAACAACACACATTTATTATCTCACAGTTTTCCTGGGTCAGTGTTCTGGGCACAGCTGAGCAGAATGCTCTACTCAGGATCTCACAAGCCTGCAACCAAGGTATCTTCTGGGGTTGTGGTCTCTTCTGAGGCTTGGGGCCCTCTTTGTACTCTCACAGATGTTGTCAGAATCCATTTCCTTGCAGCTGCAGAATTCCTGTCAGCTTGTAGCTTCTTCAAGGCCAGCCAGAGAATCTCTCTGTGAAGGATTTGCCTGATTAGGTCAGGCCCACCCAAGATAATCTCTCTTTGATTAGCTCAAAGACAACTGCAAAATGGGCCTTAAATATATCTGCAAAATCCCTTCCATTGTCATACAACTAACATAATATTAAGAGTGATATTCCATCATATTCACAGGAACTTCCCACACTCAAGGGGCAGGCAGGGATTATATGAGGTCACTGGAGCTCATCTTAGAATTCTGCCAACCATGTGTATGATATATTCTGATATTTTCTACTCTTTTACTTCCTTTAAAAATACAGATTTTTGCCACCTAATTAATGGGTTGTGCCAGCAGCCTGAAAACCCTGGATTGGATGATTTTCAGGGGTCAAGAATCTATGCTCCCAAGCACAGACCAGACCCTTGGACACTCTGGCCATGGGGACTATGGCCACAGGGGCAGGAGACACTTGTATTAATAATTTGTGCAGAAAGTTTGAAGGTGTCACTGCAGACTTGACCGAACTTCTTTGGCTCTGACCCTCACAGAGAACTCCTGTCTTTCTAAGCTGGGAGCTGAGCCTCTCAGCATGCTGAGTACTTTATTTGAACAACTCCCAAGAAGAGGGAACAATCAGGACAAACTCGGAA
This sequence comes from Cheirogaleus medius, assembly GCA_008086735.1. Classification (NCBI taxonomy): domain Eukaryota; kingdom Metazoa; phylum Chordata; class Mammalia; order Primates; family Cheirogaleidae; genus Cheirogaleus; species Cheirogaleus medius. The sequence continues at coordinate 4,238,506 of VBSM01002121.1, read as the reverse complement.
GCTGCCAGCTGTCATCAGTTCTTTCTGGCTCATCAGCTCAAAGGAATGCCAAGGAGGTAGGGTGTTGGGGGACAAGCCCGGGCCCAACACAGCCACCAGCAGCAAGCAAATGACCTGAGCTCAGGACAGTTCTCCTTTCTGGGCTTTAGTTTCCATCTCCGGTAGAGGACTCTGTAAGGACTCCTTCCATTCAGAACATTCGTGACTCTGAGAGGAAGCAGAATTGCCATTTTTCTTGGAGGCTGACACAGGAAGGGGACCATCTCCAAAGAAGTGGCTTTATTCTGCTGGCCAATGACCAGGTATGTTCCAGGAAAGTTCAGCAGGGAGAAGCCAGATTGTGAACTCCCCAAAAGCAGGGATGAGGACTCCCCCAACTTTGGGTTCCTGCCTCCAGCACCTGGCACCTAAAACTTTGCTTAGCTGAACAAAGGGACCCT
>VBSM01002121.1:4211514-4222689 GCA_008086735.1 Cheirogaleus medius | reverse complement strand
TGGAAACAACCCAGGTGCCCAGCAATACATGAGTGGATCAACAAAATGTGGTATTCATATACCATGGAGAATTATTCAGCTTTAAGAAACAATGGTGATATAGCACCTCTTGTATATTCCTGGATACAGCTGGAATCCATTCTACTAAGTGAAGTATCTCAAGAATGGAAAAACAAGCACCACATGTACTCACCAGCAAATTGGTATTAACGGATCAACACCTAAGTGGACATATAGGAATAACATTTGTCGGGTGTTGAGCGGGTGGGAGGGGGGAGGAGGGGATGGGTAAATACAAACACAATGAGTGAGATGTGAAACGTTTGGGAGATGGTCATGCTTGAGGCTCTGCCTCGAAGGGGGAGGGGGGCATGGGCAATATACGTAACCGTAATATTTGTACCCACATAATATGCTGAAATAAAAAAAAAAGAAAAAAAAAATAAGAAGCAGACACAGGAGAGAGTCCTTTTCTTCCCCTGGATGTTGTTGTGTTGTTGTGTGCAGACTTCTTGTTAACATGAAGGGAATCAGCTGGAGGACAAAGCCAACATCCTGAGGACAGGAAGGCAGAGAGATGAAGACAACCTGGGTCGTTGAGGACACCTTAAGCCACTCATTGAGCCACTGCACCTGGAACCCACTATGTCTAGACTTGGTATTATGTGAGATAACACATTTCCTCCCATGTTTCAATCTGGGTTTTCTATTACTTGCTGCTAAAGCACCCTAACTAACTAAGTAGGGGACTGGATTTCCTACATTAGCTGGTAGGAGATTAGAGCTAATAAGATTTTGGTATTAAGGAGATGTCACTGCTATCTTCACAGGCCGGTAAGACCAGGACCATGGGGTCATCCATTCTTCTATACACGTGAGGGGTAAGTCTTATTCCACAGCCCAGCCGAGCTAGGAAAATTATATTTCCCTGTCTTTTGTTTCTATTTCCTTATTTTTTGGTTTGTTTTTTAAACCAGAGTAAATCTGACTTTGAGCCCCCAATCATGTTCAGTGGGTAGATTACTAATCTGCCATTCTGGGGACTCAACCTCTCCCATGAAAGATTGTGCCTAACTGGGCAAAAGTATGGCGATGTCCCATCCAGGCATCTGGCTAATAGTCCATGTTAAGTTTTCCTCTGATGCCTCAGGTCCCTTCTAGTTTGGTGATTTTGCTGTTTCTGAGTCATACTTGGGGCCCCGGAATTTTTGGTGAGACAGGAAACCCAATGCCAAAGGACTCAAGTCCCCTGAGATCTGGCTGTTTCCCTGGTCCCTGGAGTGGGCTCCATTTGCACAGTCAGGGTTGTGTTCATCTTTTTCTATTTTACTCATCTCAGAGCATTCTCCTCTCTTTGCCCTTCAAGGCCCTCCTCCCCCGCCCCCCTCTGGGGTCTGCATCATCTCACTAATGAGCCAGGGCTTTCACCCAAGGCGGGAAGATCTGTTATCTCCCAGCAGCTTCTGCTTTCTGTCCTGCAAGGATTCCTGAGGCAAGAAAAACCCGAAAGCCTGACGAGCAGCCCCTGCTTGGAAAGAGAAGGCAATGGAAAAACACAGCAGACAAATTAGTGTCTTAATTATCTTGTCACAGGTACCTCAGAGGTGCCATGGACGAATTCAACCCCAAAGGAGGGCTGGCTCCATGCTGAGTGGCAGCGAGCCAGCCAATGAGAGTGGGACGAGGAGAGAGAAGGCGGGTGCTAAGCACTGCTGGGAAACTTCCCTGCTACTTGCGGAACCTGCCTGACAGCCTGGGAGCCCTGGGACAGGGCTGCCTCTTTCCTATTTCCAGGCCTGGGGTGTCCTAAAAATACATTTCCATTCCCGTGAGCATTCTGTCTGTACTCTACCTTGTGGTCACACATGGAGGCCTGCTATTGCTACAGATCTCACTAGGGTGTGCAAAGGGTCAAATGAGGTGACATGTGAAAGATCTTGGGATTGTTCCATGAGAGGGAAACCCTGGTAGCCCACACAGTGCTGGAGCAGCTCCTTGTCCTCCCCAGCCTCCTCCTTGGAGGTCACCCATCTTACAGCCCTGGTGGTCCCCTTCGGCCTGTACCTGCCACAGCCCTCCAGGTGGCACTGGGACCCCTGGTTTTCTGGACTTGCTTCAGAAGTAAACAAGAGCAGGTGCCCATGCCGCTTGGATTTAGGTAGTATCTTTCCACCCAGAGCTGAAAGGACCTTTGAAATCATTAAAGCTGCTCCCTAATCTTATAGGTAAGGGCTCAGAGAGGCCAAGAGACTTGGCCAAGGCCACCTGAAGTTATAAAGGGACACAGCCAGGGCTCCTTTCCTCTCCCAGCCCTCCCTTATCACCCTGATCTCTCAATCCTGTTCTGGAGCTGGATTGCCCCTCAGGTGCTTTTCAATGATTTACCTGTCCTGTCTTAGTGCTGCCTCTGAGGCCCGCACACCTTGCCCTTCCTGCTGACTGTGGCTCCCTCCAGGCTGTTGGGATGTCAGATGATTAATCCAACGACAAGGAAGGGCATGTAGAGTCCACAGTCCTCAGATCTTGGACTAAGATCTTGCACAGTTGTCCTCAAAGCATTTTTGAAGGAAAATGGGACTATAGGTTACTCAGAAGACAGCCCTGGGCATTTCTAGTTTACAGGTATCTTCTGGGCATGCTCATTTGTGACTTTCTGACCAAAGTATTTCAGCCTGGAGATGACCTTTAATCAAACTATGGAGCAAGCAGGTCTGGGGTCTTTTGTCTCTCATTGTTTTGATTGCTTTATTTATTTATTTATTTTAGAGACAGCATCTCACTGTATCACCAAGGCTTGGAGTGCAGTGGCGTGATCATAGTTCACTGCAGCCTCAAACTCCTTTTGTGAAGTGATCCTCTTGCCCCAGCCTCCCAAAGTGCTGGGATTACAGGTGTGAGCCACCACACTTGGCTTTGAATGATTTGATTACTAATCAATCATATATTCTGAGGCTGCCTTATGTTCCAGGTCACTATCTGTGTACAGCATTTTATAATTCAGAATATGTTATTTCATTAGCTTTATGAGATTCTTTGGATACTACTGTACCCATTTCACAGGCATGGAAACTGATTATTTCAACCTAAAATAATCAAAAGAATCATAATCCAGTTTTTTTTTTTTTTTTTTTTTTTTTTTTTTAGAGACAGGGTCTCGCTCTTGGTCAGGCTGGTTTCGAACTCCTGACCTTGAGCTATCCACCCGCCTCGGCCTCCCAGAGTGCTAGGATTACAGGCGTGAGCCACCGCGCCCGGCCCCATAATCCAGTTTTGAAGAGTTTATTCAAGCACAAAGCTGGGAATAGTCATTTGAGTAACACAGACTCCAAAGGAATGGGGTCAGTGTTTTGAAGGTAAAAGTTAAGGTCTTGCCTATATAGGCAGAAAACAAAGACGTTTAGTAGGATTATAACGTTTTCTACACAAGGTTGGTTTATGAGTTACAGCAATCTAATTAGTTACCGTTTGTTTTCTGGCTTATTTTCATTTCCTTTCCAATTTAAAAGAGTATGTTTAACATTTCATCTTAAGACAATATGATAGTCATGCAGTTTTTTGTGTGAGAGAGGAAAAAGAGAAGTTAGTCTACAATGAAGATCAACAGTGAGGAGGCAAGGGGTCTTCCCTGGTGCCTTTTAGTCATTTATAACATTTTACAAAACAATGTAGGTAAGAAAGAAGGCTAATCTAGAATCGGAGGAACAAAGGTTACAGCTTCCAAGGTTACAGCTGTCCATCACTGACTCAGGCCTCATAATCATATTCCTTTAAGGCACAAAATAACTGACAGTCCCAACAGCTTAGACTTTGAATTACTTATTTTTACAGCTACAGCTAAGATGATACCCTGGACTCTAGCACAGCAATCCTGTCTCTGGTCCTCCGCTAGGTGCACACTGGCTATGTGGTCTGCAGGGGAGCAGGTGGGGGTGGGGCGGTGAGGGGAGCTGCCCACCTTGGCAAAAGTGCTGATAAAATATATGGGACAGACATTTTCAGGACAGGCAGACTAGGAAATGTTTTGTTTGAAAACCACCAAAATTACTGCAGAGCGGCTCTGTTTATTCCATGACCCTCACCTGCAAGCCTCCCATCCTTTGCTTTGCTTCTGGTTATGTCTTCGACTCCATGATTTGGGCTCTTAGCTCAAACCAGGTCTTACTCCAGTCCGCCTGAATTCCATCCCCATGCCTACCTCAGACCGTCAGCGCCAGTCTCCTCCCAGGCCCCAGGGCTTTCAGCTGCCCTTGCTGGCTTTGCTGTCAGCAATGAATGGCACACCTCTCTAGCTGCTGACCAAACATGAGTGACCCCATTTAATTATTCCTGTTTTCAAGCATCTCAGAGCAGTTGGTGAGAGAGCCAAGTGTAAAAGGTACCAAGTGATCTCTACCCAAAAGCAAATCTCCCAGCTGCAATAGGGCCTACAGAGGCTATAGGATCAAAGTTCAGGATAATTAGGGTCAGTAAAGTCCAGGCCAAGGACCTCTGGCCAGAGGTGCATATCTTCCCAACCTCCGATGCCTCCTTATGCCAGTTCACTCTTCCATCATCCAAGGTGTGTGGCCTTCAAACTTGCATGGGCGGAACATCACCCTAAACATTTGTTTAAGTCACAAATGCCTTTGCCCCCACCTAAACTTGCTGAATCGGACACTTTAGGTTAGGACCAAAGACTGCATGTTTAACAAACACACTAGGGCATTCTGATGCCAGTAGCCTACAGAGCACACTGTAAGAAACATTGGTGTACTGAGTTGGAACCCACTTGCTATGCAAGTATGGGCAAAGCTCTCACCTGCTATAAAATGGGCATAAGACTACCTACTTCATGGGGGAATTGAAAGGATTAAGTGAGAAGATGGAAAGCAAAGTACTTAGCCCAATGTCATATATAGTAAGCACACAAAAATGTTAACTGTTATTACTATTATGATTAATCGTGTCACTGTTCAGCTAAACTCCCTGGTACTACTGCCTGCTTCAAATCTCTCTGTCGTCTGAGAGATCTTCTATTAGTCCTCTTCCTCAACTGTCTACTTCCTGATCTCATCAAATAGATTTATTATCACTTATTCCCAAGCATAAACTAAAATTCCAGGACTGCCACTGCCCTCCTGCCCAGCCACAGACAGACACACGGCCACACACACACACACACACACACCCCACGCTCCAGCTCTGCACATTCCCTCCTGCAAATTCTGGTTGTCAAGGTGTGGAGGGTGTTGACAGAAGTTGTCTTTGGGTGGGCGAGATTGTAGGTGGGTATTTTTTAATTTCCTTTCATTTCTTGTCTGTATTTTCTGATTTGTTTGCCACAGGTATGTATTGCATTTGTACCCAGAAAAAATTTATTTTTAATTTTTGTAAAATCTAGTTGTTGCCATGTCTAGGAAACTTGCCCTCAAAAGTTCTGCTGTGTTCCAAGCACTCCTTTTAACTCCCCGCCCCATCAGCACCTCTCTTCTTTATGCCCTGTGCTACGTTTGTGTTCACTAGTGAGTTGCTCCGTAGATGCTCCTTAATTGGGTGGGCACCCTTGGGTAGGCAGTAGGCACCTTGAGGGTAGAGGCTGTACCCTTTCTTCTGTAGAAATAGCTTGAATGTTTCTTAGCTGACTTCAGCTCTCCACTCTCCTCTCAGTACTATCGAGCCCAGGTGACTGTGAGAAGTCGAGGGTGCCTGGTTAGAGCAGGGCCTGGTTCTACCGTGTTGAAGTTCCATTGCTCCCATTTTAAAATCCCTGACACTTGGCCTAGCAGCAGAGTGCAATCTCTGGAGAACTTCAGTGGATGCACAGGGAGCTTTCAGCAGAGACTGGCTGTATCACAGGGCTTGGGGGCCTTAAGTATCCTAGCCTGGTCAGGAATTTAACCCAGATCTTGCACAATCTCCAGACATCCTTTTCTCATTGGTTTTCTTCAAGCCCCAGGGGAGGCTTGGTAGAGTCTGAGTTAAGATTAATTCACTCCTCCAGTGTATATTTAAGCATCAAACATGATTTAAAACAGATATGATTAAGAACATGGGCTTGAGATTAAGCAGACCTGGGTTTAAATTCCAGCTCTGACCCTTAACTAACTATGGAGCAAGTTATTTAACCTCTTCTAGCCTCAGTTTCCTTGACTGGAAAATGGGGACAGAAATTGTGTCTGCTTGACAGGATTATTGTGAGAATTAAGGAAAATAATGCATATAAAGTGCTGGGGTGCTCAGTAATTGGTAACGATCATGTGGTGACAAAAATAAAGGAGAGACATTACCTCGGACTTGGAAAAGCTTTTTTTCTCAAAGAGGAGAAAGAAAGCTACTTGTGTGACACAGATAGGATCTAAAGTGACATGCTCACAGGCAGGAAAGAGAGGCCCACAGGGTATGGAAGTGCTGTGAGCTTCATGCTAAGGGAAAGAGTCTGAGAAAGGAGGTAAGTCTCGAGGGGTCTGCAGGGGCAGGTGAACAGCGCAGAGGAAGGCAGGGGCCGGCACAGTGTGAGGGAGAGATGGCAGGTGGGCTGAGGTTAGGAGCTGGTGACAGGGCTGTAGATACTGCTCTATAGGCTAGTGGTTAAGAGCTCAAGTGCTGGAGTCAGTTTGACCTTTATTTGAGTCATTCAATAGCTATGTGATCTTGGGAAAGTAGACTGGGTGGCTTATGAACAACAAACATTTATTTCTCACATTTTAGGGGCCAGGAAGTCCAAGATCAAGGCTCTGGCAGAGTCAGGGTCTGGTGAGGGCCCACTTCCTGGGTCACAGATGACTGTCTCCCCACTGTGTCCTCACATGGCAGAAGAGTGAGGGAATCTCTCTGGGGTCTTTTTTATAAGAGCATTAATCCCATTCATAAGGGCTCTGTCCTCATGGCCCGATCAACCCCCAAAGGCCCCACCTCCAAATACCAACACCTTGGGGCTTAGGTTTCAACACGTGTGAATTATTGGAGAACACAGACATTTGGACCATAGCAGTTACCCTTCACAAGCCTGGGTTTTCTTAGCTGTGTAACACAGCCAATGGTAGTCCTTCCCTAGTAGGAGTTTTATGAGGAGTTAATGAAATAATGCTTGTAAAGTGCATTTTAAAAATTCAATAAACATGAGCCAAAGTTACCACTATTTTTTGTACTTATTACTATAAACCTATACTTGGCCTTTGTTTTCCAGAAGAATCCCATTGCACATCCATTCAGGCCCTTCTTTCCCATATATCTGGAAACCTGCATTCATTCATCTATCACATGATAACACCATATAATACATGTTATATGTAATAATAATATAATAATAGCTGACACTTAACTAGCATATTCTATATGCCAAGCATTTTTCTAAGTACTTGATCTGTATAAAACTCATTTAATCTTCCCAATAATGCTGTGACATAGGTACTATGATTATCCATATTTTGTAGGGATAAAATTGAGATCCAGAGAAGTTAAGCAGCTTGCTCAAGGTCACACAGCTAGTAAGTGACAGAACTGGAACTAGAATTTTTGATCCCAGAGAGTATAGCTTAGAGTCCCTGCTCTTAACTACATGGCTATTGAACAACCATGCTATTTGCAAAAACTCTAGGAAGAATGGAGGGACAAAAATATGAAGGAAACACTGATCCTACCCGAAGGGAGATAGTATCCAGGAGGAGTAATAAGACACTTACATGAGATCACACCACCCAGGGCATTGTGATCATGCTGCCTGGAGATCCAGGTAGAGTCAATGTGGGCCTCTTGGCATGCCTGAGTTATCTGTCACCTGTGATCAGCTTGGGTCATCACATGAAGTCCCTGTTGCAGCCTCTCTAAAGTTAGTTAATGGACTAACTTAGAGCATTGCTAATACCTTTTAGCCACAGGTATCAGCACAGTGGGTGCTCCCGGCCCAGTGGAAGGCTGGGTGGGTATAAACCCAGCCCCGTACTGATTGAAAAAAGAACTCAAAGTCCAGACACCCTGAGTGCAGGTTGGGCTGTTGCCTCATTGGGTCACGGTATCATTTACCACCTGGCCACCTATTTTTTGCCAAGTTTTCTTCTCTGCGCTAGGTATTATGCTGAACATATGTTTTGTTTTATTTTTTCCTCCTGAGTGCATCCCACATCTGTAGGATTATTTTACTTGATCCTTCCTGGCTTCAAATGGGTTATGCTTTAGTGACAACATTTAGAATGTTGGAGCGAAAAAGGTCCTAGGCAGTGGTATCCTGGATACCAACTTGCAAGAACTGATGGCTAAATTTTCAGGAATTTGCAAGCTGATTGTTTAACACAGCCATTCTCACAAAATTGAATTGTATAAACTTCCGATCAATAAACTGCATTAGAAACAAAAGTAATAAACACTCAAAACTCATTACCTCATAATTGCTTTACTATATGATATGCTATTGCATGACCAACTCTGAGTTTAGTGATGTGACTTCGGTAAGCTTGCATTTAGCCAAGCTGGTAGTATTTACAGCATAGAAATCAGCAAAACTACACATTAGCACCCCTCCCTCCAAAGCCTACTGCTAAACATTGCTCAGAACATCATAGACCCTAGAAATAATCAAATCTGATGATTTTCACCCTGTGTTTCAGCCAAGGGGCTCCACTGAGGACCTTTGTTGCTGCCTGGAGGAGGCAGAGCAGGTATTCGGCAAGGTAAGAGCAGGCAGGGCTCTGCCCATTGCCCCAGCAACCTGTGTTTGTTTTTAATATGAACTTTTAGGCCAGACCTATGAGTGTTTGTTTTTAATATGAACTTACATGTAAGATTTTGCCTGAGTAAAGTTCTTTCCACAGTTAAAAAAAAAAAAATTGAAAGTGACTGATCTGGTCTAATCCTCTTATTTTACTGTGCAGAGAACAGAAATTATTACGGTTCAGTTCCAGAGTTGAGTGACTTTCTGTAGGCTTCCCAGAGCCCAGACCACTGCCTTATATGAGGGAGCCTACATTATGGAGCCCACAGTGGGAGACAGACTCCTGTAGACACAGCCAGGGACTTTTCTGGGCCCTGAGCCTCAGGAGATTCTCTCTGCTCCTATCTGTGACGTAGTCCTCATCAGAGCCACAGCTGCTGGGCCTCTTTGCCTTGCAGACAGAGTGGACTTTAACCAAGCCCGTAAGGCGCTTTCTTCCCATGCAGAAACCCTTCTCAATAGCTCAGAATGCCTTGTTTTCTGAACCCATCTTCCCTGACAGATTTGAGGTCAAGCTGAAATCTTTACCTTCACAAACAGGTTTTCAAACTTGCTCCCAACTTTTGGTTGAGGAAATCTGCTTTAAGCCTTAGAAAAACAAACAAAACAAAACACAATAGCTATTTCACTTTTTATTAAGCAGAGCCAGAAATGGATATCAGGGCCTGCTCAAGGGCGAGTGGATATGTTGGAGTAGTGTGTGTGTATGTGTGTGTGTTCATGTGTGTGTGTGTTGGGAGGGCATTTGATAGGGGAGAGTAGAAAGGTGGTGAAGTGACGAGAGAAGAGGACATAGGGCTGGAAAGATAAAAAGGAACATGTTTCTTTTTTTTTTTTTAAGACAGATTCTCACTCTGTTGCCCGGGCTAGAGTGCCGTGGCGTCAGCCTAGCTCACAGCAACCTCACACTCCTGGGCTCAAGCGATCCTCCTGCCTCAGCCTCCTGAGTAGCTGGGACTACAGGCATGCACCACCATGCCCGGCTAATTTTTTCTATATATTTTTAGTTGGCCAATTAATTTCTTTCTATTTTAGTAGAGACGGGATCTCGGTCTTGCTCAGGCTGGTCTTGAACACCTGACCTTGAGTGATCCACCTGTCACAGTCTCCCAGAGTGCTATGATTACAGGCGTGAGCCACCGCGCCCAGCCAAAAAGGAACATTTAAAAGAATCATTTTTAGGGGTAAGAAAATTTAACTCCAGGCATCAAGGAGTATAATAATTTCCTCAGACTTTATAAAGTCTTTCCAATTTCTTCCCTCTAGCAAAACCCGATCTCTCATGTCATCAGTTGTGCCTTGTTATATAATCCCAATTACACAGTGCCCAGTACATACATGCATGCGTTGCACAAGTACATCTTTGTGGTAAGACCACGATGAAGAATTCTGTAATAAATGTGAAAGTAGTTTATTAGGGCTGCCATAACAAGGTATCACAGCCTGGGTAGTTTAAACAACAGAAATTTATTTGCTCACAGTCTGGAGATTATAATTCCAAGGTCAAGGTGTGGTCAGGTTTGGTTTCTTCTGAGGCCTCTCTCCTTGTCTTGCAGATGGCTGCTTTCTCACTGGGACCTCACGTGCTCTTTCCTCTGTGTGTGTGAACACGTCTGGTGTCTCTCTCCGTGTGTCCAAATTTCCTCTTTTTATAAGGACACGAATCACACTGGAGTAGGGCCCACCCTAAAGACCTCATTTTAACTTGATCACCTCTCCAAAGACCTTATCTCCAAATACAGTTCCATCCTGAAGTACTGAAGGTTAGGACTTCAACTCATGAGTTTTGAAGGGACACAATTAGCCCATTGCAAATGTTTAGGAACTGTTCATCTTATACGGCATGATATGATATGACCCCGATCATATATTTAGATGTTCAGGATGCCACCTCATTGACCCTGGGAGGTTTTATTATCTCTATAAATTAATTTCCGTGCCTGGGCTGAGAGTTTATCAGAGGAAGTGCCTTTTAAAAAATCTCGATTCTTCCTTTTCCTGTTAGGTGTGACCTGAGTGAGGTGAGAATTGCAGACCCCACATTTCCTGTTTTCACTGTGTAGACAGCTCTACTGAAAAGAGGGTCAATGTATCTAAAACCAGAAGAATTTTCTGTAAGAGGTGTGGCAAGTGTCAGCCTCACAGGGTGACCCAGCATAAGAAGGGCAAGGATTCCCTGTGTGCTCAGGGAAAGAGGTGCCATGGCCGGAAGCAGAGGCTACGGTGGGCAAACAGAGCCAATCTTCTGGAAGACGGCTGACACCACAAGGAAGATTGTGCTGAGGCTGGACTGTTTTGGGCCTGAATGCAGATCTGAGAAGATGCTGGCCATTCAGAGATTTAAGCATTTTTAACTTGGAGGGGATAAGAGGAGAAAGGGCCAAGCGATCCATTTCTAAACACTGGGATTTTTTTTTCCCTGTTCTTTTAATTTTGAGGGGAAAATGTTAAAGCTATAGAAAAATTACCTGTAGGAAAATACAATCATA
>VBSM01002121.1:4186860-4211414 GCA_008086735.1 Cheirogaleus medius | reverse complement strand
TCTTTCTATTTTTATTAGAGACGGGGTCTCGCTCTTGCTCAGGCTGGTCTCTAATCCTGACCTTGAGAGATCCGCCCACCTCGGCCTCCCAAAGAGCTAGGATTACAGGCATGAGCCACCACGCCCGGCCAGGAATTTATTTTTATAGGTGGGAAGTCCTCAAAGGTTTTTCAATATAAGCAGAAGCTACTTATGGTGTGGCAACAGGTGCAATGGCTGAGCATGGTTGAAAGTGGGTAACAAGCAAAGATCACTGGCCAAGGCAGAGCGGGTGGGTGAATATCAAACTGCCCCCTATCTAGGGCATGTATTGATTTCTTCCTCCTGGGCTGTGTCACCCACTCCTTCATTCTTTCCTGAATCCACTAGTATTTGCTAGGCTTTAAAAAGGGCTGGGCAACTGCAATCACACAGGTGAGTGATATCAAGTCCCTGCCTTTATGAGTTTATAGTTCAGCTGGGTAAACTATTTTTTTTTTTGGCAAAGCACAAAGTTTCTTCTGTATGATTTATTGTAATCAGGGTTATTTTAAAGGTTAGATGCTCAGAAGCCAAAGCACTGGAGAGTTTTACAAATTAGAATAATGCGCACTTCCTGCCCAAGGCTGCTGCTTACCTGAAAGCCAGAGTGTGGGAAGCCAAGAGCACACCACAGCAAGGGGCTGGCGCTGTCACTTAACGACCTGAAGCCACTGGTGACAAGCTCCCTGCACCAGACGTGCTTCTCACCCAGGGCAGCGGGTAATCAGCTCCAGATACTGTTTAAGGGTTGCACCTGCTTGGGATAGTCCAATGTTCACCTGGAATCTTCCCTGGGAAGTTTTCTGCGATTCTTCATGAGGAGGCATCATGGGAAATGACACAGGCGCAGGTGGCCCAGGCGCAAGGGTCTGTCAGGGTGTTTTCTATGGGCCGAATAACCTGATCCCTTCCCAATCCCCAAGGCTTGGGGAGCGGATACCTCTTGTCCCGGCTCCTTCTGCCTAATTCCAACACGAGATGATGTCCCCATGGCTGGGGGACAAGATGGATTTTGTGTCCACCTCCTGCCGTCTTGCCCGGGGACACAACTAGCGTGACGCAGAGGCAAGTGTTGTGATGGTTTTCCAGGCCAGGCGGCTCCATGGTGGGAGAACGTAAAGAAGCTCCAGGCTTTCCCCTGTGCTGTGTGCGTGTTTCTATGTAGGATCGCATGAAACGCAAAGTGACCTTTCTTGGAATTTCGGTGGAATTTCTTGGCAGAGCTTTATCTTAGGGAGGAGGAGGCAACCTGGATGCTTGGAGTCAGGGCTGGGAGGATGGGAGTCCCTGGGGGCCCACTGGCTGTTTCTCCCCTTTCCTGGAAGCCAGAGCCCGCTGGCAATGAGGACACCAAGTAGTGCATTCTTCCTTCTGCCCTCCAGGCCAAGTGCTGGACACGCAGCCCGTCATTTACCCTCACAATAGCCCTCTGTGGAAGGTTCTGCTCCTTTCCTCATCTTCCAGGAATGGAAGCTGAGGCCCAGAGAGGTTGTTTAACAACTCAAGGTCACACAAATCCAGACTTTCCAACCAACTGGGAGTGTGGCTGTGGGTCCGAGAGCTTGCTAGGGGTGGCTGGCTTCTGCAGCTGGGTAAACTATTAAAGACAATGATTAAAAAACCCACAGGCCTGGCCTTACAAGCAGAGAGGATCTTAAAGGGGTCATGGCCAGTAATTCTCTTTGGGCTTGGAATAGTGGTTTCATGCAGTCTCCAGAAAAAAGATTTAAAAGGTTGCTGTGTAAGACTTCTATGAGCGGAAGTAAAATTGCTTCCTTTCCTCCCATCACACCTATTCAAATGAATCAGAAACAGGAATTTTAGGTATTCCTTTAATGATCTGGATAGTGAAAAATAAACAAGAAAAAGCACTCGCTGCTCCATTAGGTTATACACCATTTGAGGATAAGGACCAAGGTTTGTACTCTATGGCCCGAAGCATTCTTTGCATGAAGTGGATACTCAATATATATTCACTGATTTGATTTGAATCTCCACGAAGGAAGATAGTTTAACCAAAACCACTATAATACTCAAAAATGTCATCACTCTGTCAGACTGTGGAAGGAGGTGAGGCCTGATTACCCCAGAAAGAAAGCCCAAGTGACTATGGGGAAGTTGGCACCCTTCTTTCTTCAAGGATGCCCAGAAGTCTGTTTTCTTCTTCAAGTAAAGAGCTGGAGACAGGGGGCTGGTGACAAGTTCCACCTGACCTCTCTACTGCCATTCTAAGGCGTGGACTTGAGTAGCCTGTAGCTGTGGTGTAAAGGCTCTCTATCCACAGCGTCCCATGGCAAGCCAGGGCTCCCTCTGAGACTGCCAGACCCAGAAGTCAAATCAACTCAGTTCAACGGTATTGTGTTGTAAGAGTGCTAGCTCAGGTTATAATCAGAGAAGAACCTGGCTGGGTGCAGTGGCTCACGCCTGTAATCCCAGCACTTTGGAGGCCCAGGTGGGAGGATTGCTTGACACCAGGAGTGCAATACCCGTTTCTAATAAAAATAGAAAAAAATTAGCCAGGCGTGGTGGTGCACTCTTGTAGTCCCAGCTACTCAAGAGGCTAAGGCAGGAGAATTGCTTGAGCCCAGGAGTTCAAGGTTACAATGAGCTATGATCATACCACTGTACTCTAGCCTGGGCAACACAGAGAGAATTTATTTGATTAAAAAAAATAGAGAAGTGGCCGGGTGGGGTGGCTCACGCCGGTAATCCTAGCACTCTGGGAGGCCGAGGCGGGTGGATCGCTCAATGTCAGGAGTTGGAAACCAGCCGGAGCAAGAGCGAGACCCGTCTCTACTAAAAAATAGAAAGAAATTAATTGGCCAACTAAAAATATACAGAAAAAAGTAGCCAGGCATGGTGGTGCATGCCTGTAGTCCCAGCTACTCGGGAGGCTGAGGCAGGAGGATCCCTTGAGCTCAGGAGTTTGAGGTTGCTGTGAGCGAGGCTGACGCCACAGTACTCTAGCCTGGGCAACAGAGTGAGACTCTGTCTCAAAAAAAAAAAAAAAAAAAAAAAAAATAGAGAAGAATGTTATCTAAAGGGGAAACCATGAAAAATGATAAAAACGTATCTTAAACTTTTCATTTTAACCTCAAGCGTATTTGTAAGTTTAGGCATCATTTTTTTTAGGGAAAGATCAAGGCACTTTCTTGGAGCAGGCATCTATTAATCAGAGTTCGGCTTTATCTTTCTTGTATTAACTGTACCTACAATTCATTTATTCTACAAATATGTATTGTGTTCCTACTAAATGCCAGACATATCTTAGGGACTAAAGATTCAGCAGTGAACAACACAGTCTCTACACTCGTGGAGTTTACATCCTATTGGAATCTTCTATAAGTCCCAGTTTGGGGTTTCTTTAAAGTAGAATGAGAACTTAGAGACACAAGGCCATCTGAGTACAGAATTACCCTAAGATGTTTATGATTTTTTCCCTAGTCTTTATCACGTCTTTGCTGTATCAATTCAATAGCAGATTTTTGTGTGTGTGATTTGTCCTTATCAAGCCTTTCCAAAGCATGCAACTCCAGCTTTCATGGGCACAAGAACTCTTTTTTTTCCATTCACATTTCACTGGTTTTCCCAATATCTGAATTTCATAATCAGAATGGTGAATACAGTGAGCAGATATGGGTTGGGAACAAATAGCACTGACCTCTGGTGAGCACTCAGCTCAATTTGTGGGAGCAGAAGCACCTGAGAGGACCTCTACTAGCTGAGTGTCTGGCGTGCTGTGGGCATTAGGTCTTACAGAGGCAACAGAGAGCATCTGCTAATCTGCTGATTTGGTCCGGTGGAGGCTCGTTTCAAGAGCTTCTTCCATACTAACTCGCCTCTCTTCTCTGGATGAAATGCATATTGCACTTGGATGGTGGCCAACGCCATTCTTTTAATGAAAGGCTCAAGGACTTATTCTAAAGCTTTATGAAGGTGGGGGTAACAAGGAGTTGTACCTTTGTTTAGCTGTTTTTTTTGTTTTTTTTTTTAGACAGAATCTCACTCTGTTGCCCAGGCTAGAGTGCCGTGGCATCAGCCTAGCTCACAGCAACCTCAAACTCCTGGGCTCAAACGATCCTCCTGCCTTAGCCTCCCAAGTAGCTGGGACTACAGGCATGCGCCACCATGCCCGGCTAATTTTTTATATATATGTTTTTTTAGTTGTCCAGCTAATGTCTTTCTATTTTTTTAGTAGAGATGGGGTCTCACTCTTGCTCAGGCTGGTCTCAAACTCCTGAGCTCAAACAATCTGTCCGCCTTGGCCTCCCAGAGTGCTAGGATTACAGGTGTGAGCCACCACGCTGGGCCTAAATTTTGTTTTTTATGAAATACACAATGGGGAAAATATGCCTCTTTGCTACCGTTTGCATGATATCTTTTGTGTATGCTCTCCTTTCCTCTACAATCCTCCCTCACGTATCTCCTGTCTCCCAAGGCAGGGGCCCCGAGCTCTTCCCCAGGTAGACTATTCGTATTTCTTCCCTTAGGAGGATGCATTCCCGGCTCTAGTCTCTTCTTGTGCCTCAAGATTCAGGCACCAAGTAGGTATCATTGCATTTTCCCTCGGCTCAGGCTTCTGCTGGCTCTGCAGGGGTAAGAGATAAATTCTGGAACATGAATGGGGGGAAAGGAGGAGAAACAGGAGAACATGGGCTTCTTTCTATCTGAAGACAAATGTAAATCACCACCACAAAAAATGTAGACTTCTTCAGAAAATCATCCAGTCTTGTATTTTTTACTTTTCATGAAAAATGTGTATTTCTTTTATTTTTATGACTTAGTGCCTATCTTCCTGACTGGATTTCATGACAAAGACCCCCCCCCAGCTGAAAATGCCCCTGCCAGAACCATTCAGGACAAATGGCACTGTGTTCAAACAGCATATCTCTGAGGTCTAAGTTTCTCCCCAAATAGTCGAGGTGTGGTATTCAATTCATCATTGACAATAAGGCACCTGCTCTGTGGGAGAACCAGTTGCCCTCCTCCCCCCTTTTTAGAGATGAGCTCTCACTATGTTGCTCAGGCTGGCCTCAAACTCTGGGCTCAAGCAATCCTCCAGCCTTAGCCTCCTGAGTGGCTGGGATGATAGGCATGCCCCACTATGCTCTCCCTTTTGTAAAGGGATAAGAAGAGAATATGTGCCTACCTATCTTGACAAAACACCAAAAGAACAAGCCATATTAAAAACACACAGGAAAAAATAATGATAAGAAGTCAATGATAAAGACTGTCCAGTGTCCCATGGTGTTTCTAAGGTGACAATGAGATGATAGTGATCATTGAATCCATCCAGCTTATGTTACAAATAAGGAAGCCCAGATGCTTGGGTGAAATGACTTGCAGAAGACAGAGCTAGCCCGAGGCAAAGCTGGGGTAAGAAGCCTCTGACATTTGGTCATTTGTTGTACCCACTACACAAGCTATTCTCAAAATATGATCCATAGATCCCTAAGGGTCCCTGCCATATTTCCAAGGTATTTCTGAAATCAAAACTATTTTCATAATAATACTATGATTTTTTTTTTTTGCCTTTTTCACTGTGTTGACATCTGCATTGACGGTAGGTTAAACTACTGGCACTTTAGCATGGATCAAGACAGGAGCATCCAACTCTACTACTCATCACTGTCACATGGTTGCAGGAAAAAAACAAATGCCAGTCTCACTGAAGAAATGATAAAGCAGTCAAAATTATTAATGCTATTCAATATTGACACTTCTCAAAATAAAAGTATGCTGTGGTTTGAATGTGTCCTCCAAAGTTTGTGTGTTGGAAACTTAATCCCCAGTGCAACAGTGTTGAGAAGTGAGACCTTTAAGAGGTGATTAGGGCTCTGGCCCCATGAATGGATTAATGCCCTTATTGCAGGAGGGGGCTATTTATCTCAGGAGTGGGTTCCTGATAAAAAGGATGAGTTTGGCTGCCTTCCTTCTCTGATGTGGGTGTCTCTCTTGACCTTCTGCCTTTTGCCGTGGGATGACACAGCAAGAATGCCCTCGTCAGACACAGACCCCTTGACCTTAGCCTTCTCAGCCTCCAGAACTGTAAAAAAAGAATTTCTTTTCTTTATAAATGACCCAGTCTGTGGTATTATGTCACAGAAGCACAGAAAGGACTAAGACACTATGTAACGAAATGGGAAGTATGCATAAAGTACTTCTGTTGCTTTCTACAGTATGATAGCTATCACTGGGAAGAACAGGCGATTATTTGAGTTGTGAGTTGCATAAGCCACTTTTCTCATGAAACATCTTTTTTTTGTTTGTTTGAAAGAATGAATGACAAAGAATGCTTTTTCAAATTGGGTATTTGGCAGACAGTTTCTCAAAAATGAACAAAGGGAGCTTGTCACTTCAAGGAAAACAACTGATAGTATTTGTTGCCAATGATAAAATTTGAGCTTCCAAGTGAAAATTAGAATTTGGAAAAACTTGTATCTACCACTGTGGCGCTTGATAGCTTTCCAATACTTAAGGATTTTTCTAATGAGATCAATTGGTGATATTAATAAATCTGATTTTTTAATGAAATGTGTCAACATTTGGAATACCCGCATAATTCAATAGATTAATATTTTCCAGTGACCAATGCATTGTATTACAAAATCATGTACATGTAAAAGATCCATTCTAAGTGCACAATAAACCAGGAGGTTTAATGTAACAGAATATGAAAAGTTCATTGACATGGTTTCAGATTTCACGTTGTAACTGACTTTTAAGACACTTGTTAAGTTTTAGTGCAGTATCAAAATAGAAGATCCACAATTACCTAAAAAAGACTATTAAATACCCTTCCTTTTTCCAGCCATATGTCTGTGTAAAGCTGGATTTTTCTTCATACACATTGACCAAAACAACATATTACAACATACTGAATGCCAAAGAAAATATGAGAATCCAGTTACTTTCTGTTAATGCAGACATTTTAAAAATTTGCAAAAATATAAAACAATGTCACTCTTCTCACTAAATATTTTGTTTGTTTTGGATAATGAGATTTTAAAAAATAGAAATATTTATGTTAACATATAATGAGTTTGTGGGTTTATTATTGTTGTTTTGGGGTTTTTTGTCTTTTTAGAAACAGGGCCTCACTCTATCACCCAGGCTGGAGTACAGTGGTGTGATCACAGCTCACTGCAACCTCAAACTCCCAGGCTCAAGCAATCCTCCCCCCTCAGCCTCTCGTATTATTGTTATTTTTTAATTAATTCATAAATATTTAAAAATTCCCACCAATAGATATAACCTACATATATTTTAAGATAGTAAAGGAGTCCTGAGACTAAAAAGCTTAAGGACTGCTGCATTTACATCACTCTGCCCTCCAGAAAGTGGGCTGGGAGGAGGTATAATACTTCTTTCCCCTTTACTCAAATAGCCCAGTGCTGTTACTGTTTTATTTTTAAATCCCACCTGCCTTTTTCCTCCAGAACTGTTAAGAAGTAAAGCAATCTGCAAAAGAACTGTGGCTTCCTGAAAACTAAGGACCTGAAACAAAAAGAAGGCAAACGAAGCAAATAAAGGAGCTTAAAGGAGCTTCTCCGGAGACTGGTAAGGCTGGCCTGGAACCGCTTCCCTCCAGCCAAACTGGTAGCAATTGCTTATTTCTTTTTGTTCATTGGTCTCACCCCCAATCACCCACTCCCACCTCCTATATCTCAACACCCATCCTGGAAAGCTATTGTTCTTCAGGGCCTCAAAACACAAAGAGACTTAATAAATCCTTGGACTGACGCCCACCCCCATGTCCAATCTGGAGTTACAGTGCAGGGAAGGGCACTTTCAGACTGTGCCCCAGCCTCCATCAGCCCCCAGTTCTCAGGCTTAGGACTGAGATGAAAAAGGAAGACCATTGTTTCTGGCCTGAAAAAGAAATGTAAATCTCTCGCAAGCCAGAAGCTGCCAGAAGACCATTTCCCTGTTAGTAAACAGGGCTGCCTGGGCCATCTTTCTCTTCTTTAATAACCTGTGGGGCACCTATTGATTGCACATGCTGGTCCCTCATAAATTAGAACGGGGATGCCTTCCGGTTGCTCTGGAGCTGCATGGATGGTGAAATTGGCTCACTAATACCTCATACTCTTGGAGCACAGTGATACACATATGCGCCACATAAACATGAAGAATATGTATCATCAAGTGCTGAGAATGCACAGGAAACAACTTGGGGTGCTTCTGGGCATGCTGCAGACTTTAATTAGGCAGTTTCTTCCACTAGGACTGGAGACCGACAGAAACACCAATTGCTCGCCTCCTGCTGCAGCCCGCTCTCCCTTCCTGTGGGAGGGAGCAGCAAGCGCTGCTGGGTAGGAGATGGGCCTGCTCCTCTCTCTGTCCCCTCACCAGGATGGGCGCCAGCAAGTAGAAAGGAATGTTCATTTCTCGCGCTGTGGTGGAAAGAGCACCGAGGTAGGAATCACACAAAGCTTGTTCAAAACGGCTTCAGCCACTTACAGCTGTGCAAGTTCCTTCCCCTCTTGGAACCTCAGCTTCTCATCTGGAAGGTGGAGAAAGTCATACCCCTAGCTCGTTGTGAGGTTTGAGGAAAATAAGGCCTGCCTGGTGCTTGGTTTGCTCTCAGTAAATACTTAACTGAAACTGAATTTGAAACAGTTGAGAAACAGGGTGGTAGGTATAGGACTGAAACTATTTCTTTCTGCCACCTTCAAAATCTGGCATCAGGAATTTTCCACCACTACCCCCAGCCAACAGTTTGCTTTTTAAGTAAGATGTGAGGCCGTGGGATGCAGAGCTTGATAAATTGGAAATGTTTCTCTTATTCCTTCCATCTTCCTTGTGCCCCTTCTGACTTGGCTCTGAATTTAAAATTCATTTTGCAGGGAGCCTCTCTAAAATGCATGTAAACATAGAAAAACATGCCAGTATAGCTTATCATTCTACCAAAAACAGCTTGGCACCCACTTGCCCACACTTGGCAGAACCTTCAGAGTTTCTCTAACTTTAAACAGGCCCTAGGCAACTGGATCGACTTATGTTTCCCAAAGTGTGTAGCCCTGTCATTGAAGTTCCGCCATGGTCCCCTTTGTCTGCCCTAGCTAATTTTAAAATGGACAAAAGGGACAATGTGGATAGCCATACTTTGCTACCCCGTACCCTGGTCCTGGAAATATCTGCTGCTCTGGAAGGAAGGGTGTAGGGGGTTAAATGGTGGGTCCCCAAAAGATATGGCCGCATCTTGGAACCCGTGAATGTGACCTTACTTGGAAAAAGGACTTTGCAAATGTAAAAATAAAGGATCTTGAGATGAGATCAGCCTGGATTACTTGGGTGGACCCTACATCCAATGACAAATATCCTTATAAGAGACAGAAGAGGAGACACAGACACAGAGAACCCCATGTGAAAATGGAGGCAGAGACTGAGGTGATGCAGCCACAAGCCAAGGGACATCAGAGCCCCCAGAAGCTGGAAGAGGCGAGTAAGGGTTGTCCACTAGGGCCTTTGGAAGGAGCATGGCCCTGCTGACACCTTGATTTCAGACTTCTGGCCTCCAGAACCCTGAGGGAATGAATGTTGTTTCAGGCCACCCAGTTTGTGGCAATTTGTTACAGCAGCCCTAGGAAGCTAATATAAGTGTGTCCCCCCGGGGATAGACCCCAGCTGAGGCCCATGCTCCACAGGAGCTGTTTTCTTCCTCCATGGGAGGACTGGCTTAAGTAGCAGCCTCAGCCGGCCCGGTCAGCACCCAGTGTTCCGCATCCATCAGCAAGCAAGGCACAGGAGAAGTGGCCTGAATTTTGGAACTAGACAGACCTAGATTTAAAACTCAACTCTACTACTGGCTCTGTGACTCCAGATAAACTGCTTGCCTTCTCTGTGCTTCAAGTTCCTCATCTATAAAATGAGGATAATAATGCCTACAGAGCCACACCTAGCTGCAATGTGATGCTTCTACAAGTTGAGGAATCTTAAAGATTGCCAGCAAACCACAAGAAGCTAGGGGAGAGGCATGGAACAGATTTTTCCTCACAGCTTTCAGAAGGAACCAACCCCACCAACACACTGATATCAGATTTCTAGCCTTTGGAACTGTGAGAAATGTAAAACAATAAATAAATTTCTGTTGTTTAAGCCACTCAGTTTGTGATACATTGTTACAGCAGCCCAAACAAACTAATAGAGAAATATACCCTTCTTCACCACTTTTCCATCCTGCTGCCTGGAATGCAGATATGAGGGCTGGTTCCCCATTGGCCATTTTGGACTATGGGGACAAGGACTATACTCACAAATAATAGGGCAGGGAACTAGAAGGAGCCTGGCACCCTAAAACCCTCACAGAGCTGCCACACTAGCCCTGGACTGCCTACACCTGCGCTCATTTTCTTGGAAAATAAATAAACTTGAAGGTTTTGTTGCTGTTATTGTTTTTGTTTTTTGAAACATGTAGCTGAGTATAATCTTAACTGATATGCACACAATTTTGAAAAATTAGTTGTGCTTTGGGAATAGGACTGGGATTGGACTATTGGTAGTATGGAATTTTGGCTTTGTAATATTTCAGTTTTTTTTTTTTTTTTTGAGACAGAGTCTCACTCTGTTGCCTGGGCTAGAGTGTTGTGGCATCAGCCTAGCTCACAGCAACCTCAAACTCCTGGGCTCCAGCCATCCTATTGCCTCAGCCTCTCGAGTAGCTGGGACTACAGGCATGTGCCACCATGCCCAGATAATTTTTTCTATTTTTGGTAGAGACAGGGTCTCGTTCTTGCTCAGGCTGGTCTCGACCTCCTGAGCTCAAGCAATCCTCCCGCCTCGGCCTCCCAGAGTGCTAGGATTATAGGCATGAGCCACTGCACTCAGACTGTAATATTTCAATTTTGATAGCAAGAATGTTTTCATATCCTCTTTTGTAATTAATAATAAATTTATTTTATAATAATTACAAGGAGGAAAGAGGGATGAGAACTATAGATTCAGAGACATAAACTATATCAATAATTGCAATGTATAAATCTTATTTGGATCCTGATTAAATAAAAAAATTTTTTTAAATTTATGACACAATGGGGAAATTTTAATATTAATTGTATATTTGCACCTGTAATCTTAGCACTCTGGGAGGCTGAGGCAGGCGGATCGCTCAAGGTCAGGAGTTCGAAACCAGCCTGAGCGAGACCCCGTCTCTACTAAAAATAGAAAGAAATTAATTGACCAACAAAAAATATATACAGAAAAAATTAGCCGGGCATGGTGGCGCATGCCTGTAGTCCCAGCTACTCGGGAGACTGAGGCAGTAGGATCGCTTGAGCCCAGGAGATTGAGGTTGCTGTGAGCTAGGCTGATGCCACGGCACTCACTCTAGCCTGGGCAACACAGTGAGACTCTGTCTCAAAAAAAAAAAAAATTGTATATTTGATGATATTAAAGAATTTCTGTTAGTTTTTATGTATGCTAATAATACTATAGTTATATATTTAGAGATTTCTTATCTTTTAGATTCTAAAACATGGTTTTTCAACCTATTGTTATTTTGGGCCAAATAATTCTTTGTGCCGTATAGGATGTTTGGCAGCATCCCTGGCTTCTACCCCCTAGATGCCAGTAGCACACCCTCTGCGACACAACATTGTAACAACAAAAAAAGTCCCCAGATGTTGCTACATGTCCCCTAGAGGGCAAAATTGCCCTAGGTTAAGAATGACCCATCTAAAATTTAGAGATATTTACTGAAATATTTAGGGGTAAAATGATTTGAGGTTTGGGTTTTGCTTCAAAATAATCTAAGTGATGGGAGTAGGTAAAATGTTCCATAATGCAAAGTTTAAAATATGTTTAAATTTTTTGAAAGAGTCTACTTGGACTTCTCTTTCCAAAAATATGATGGACTCAGTATTCTGAAATATCCCCCCACTACAAGACCTGAATATGCTGGATAAAGTAAAACAAATATTTACCTTCCCCAGTCCAAGATCTGGTTTCATGACTCCTACATGGCCATTAAAATCTAAGGCTCCATACCCAAATCTGACTGGGCAAAGCAAGCCCTCCCTCCCCAGCTCTCTCTCCCACCCAGTGATTCAGCCAGGAGCTCCTTCTGGGTGGACTTCAGTTGCTTGGTAACCCTAACTCCTGAGGTGGCCCCCAGCTCTGCCCTGGCCGCCTCCTCCCCCAGTTCCCAAGCTTAGCCCAGAGGGCGTGTGCCTGGGAACAGATTCTTCAGGGCCTTGCCCTGCCACCCCTTAGAGTCTAGCCCGTCAGCTTCCCGCTCTTCCCGCTCGCTGTTTGCAGCAGCTTTCTGTCCTGGCAGAGCACCCGGCCGGCCCACAGCCTTTGAACACACGCACACCTGTACTCTTCTCCGCCGGCTGTTTCTGCGAACCACCTGCTGGGATGCTGGGCCTCCCCAGCGCTGACGCGTCCTGGGCGCCCTACTCAGCCTGACTTTCAGGCCCACCTGGGGCTCCTGAAGATCCCGCACCCTCAGAAGCTTAGTCAGGACTCCCGCACGATGTGGGCTAGGAGTTGTCGTCCCAGCCCACGAGGGGTCAAAGCGTAGGTGGGAGGAGGGGCTTCTGAGCCGGGGACAAGTAGGGTTTGAAAGTTCTCCAAGAGCCATGAACTCGCCCCTCTGGGGGTCTGGGCAGGGCGGGCTGCGCGCCCAGGTCCCGACACTGGGTCCGCGGCGCTCTGCTCCGGTCGGGGCCGCAGCGGGAGGCCGCGCACAGCTGAGACTGCCCGCGGGTGCTGGGCCCCGAGCGGTCCTCTTGTGCCGGGTGAGCCAGGGCCGCTGACACTCTCCGCGCAAGGCAGGGCAGGACTCAGGACTCAGGACTCAGGACGGAGGAGTGAGTAAGATCAGCCTGTTTACTGTTACACCAACATTGTTCCGTTCCAACCACAACTGTTTTGGAAGGTGGGCGGTATCCGTTTGGTGGAAGGATCTTTGAGATGACAGGCCCGCGGCGCGTGTTAGCGCCACCACTTCCTCTCCCGTTCTGAGTGTTCCATGAAGTCGCTAATTCTGGCTCTGCTCCATTTTTCTGCCCCTGAAAGAAGCAGAATGAGGTGCAATCTGGCTACTTGCTTGCCTGCGGGGCAGTCATGGCCACTGGTGCGTTTCAAGTGATTCCAGAGCCACGGGTGGACTTATGTGAGGAGTTTTTTTTCCCCCTCCTCTTCATAGAAGCAGAATAACGTGCAGGCTTATAACCCGGTCTTGGAGTCGGAGAGCCATGGCTTCAAATCCCCGATCCTCCATTCATTAGTTGTGTGAAAGAAACAGTGGGCAAAGTAGTCAACATGTCTGTGCCTCACCTTCCCTATATGTAAGATGAGAATAAGCCTACCTACTTCGTAAGGTGGTTGTACGAGTAGGAAGTCTCAGGAGATATTGACTTGTAATATTTTGGGTGTAAGTAACACAGTGTGCCCATGACCACAGGTGTTTACAACAGCTGAAACGTATTGAAAGCCTGCTCTTAGAGACCAAGACCTCTTTCATCTCCAGGCCCTATTGTCAAGCAACTGAAGTAGACCCAGAGAAGAAAGAGATCTGATTGGCAAAGGGGGAGCAGTGGAGAGCCATTTAAGATGTTGGGGCAAGGGCATCATTGAAATAATTGAGTATAGGCACGACATGACACATTGTTTGAGGGTGGAGGCCTATGGAGTACTCGGAGGTGCAGGGCTAGGGCTCACCAAAACTGGTGCTCCTAGTCTTTGATTGTGGACACTTGTTGTTTTTGCCTGCCCACCATCCCTCCTCCATCCTCAGTACCAAAGAGCCCTTTGGGAATCCCCCCATATTCCACTCTCTTTCCTGGCAGTTCAGGTTGACCTCAGCTCCAGGGGTGGGTATAAGAGGCGGGCCTGGCTAATCACAGTCACAGTGATTGGTTGAGGAGTAATCCCCTTGTCCAGAGTGGGCCAATGACAGTCAGCATGGGGACTTTGGCCGAAAGAGGCGTACTTTTTCCACTGGAGTTGCAAAGCTGACGGGATGTAAGCCGAAGCCAGTGGTGACTATCTTTGCCACTGTGTGGTAAAGCCTGCCTAAGAATAAAGACAACAGAGAGAAAAAGCAGATCCAAGAGACATGGCTTTCTTGTTGCCCTTGCTGAGCACCTGGAACTAGCCATTCCTGAAGATGTAAATTTATATTTACATGTGCTAACATATTACCTTTAAAAAGACAGCTTGAATTGGGTTTCTGTTAATGGCAATCAAAGGGGTTGTGACTAATTCACTTTTCTATTTCTATTTTATTTTGATGAAAAATTTGCAATTTTTACATTGTGGCATAAAAACAAAAATCTAACATGTTTGACAACATACTTTTGACAGTTCTATTTCTGACAAGGACATGCTGGGAAGTTGTGGGAACACATCTCCTGTGTCCATCCCCCTCCTTTATAAGTACACTTTTATTCAGAGCTACATAAATGTATACTAATGAAAAAAGTATATGCTAATGATCTTATGATGGTGATGATCCAAGAAGATTATAGCAGCCATGAGTAGGATTAAGATAGGGACTAACAAAGGGCAAAAATACCACTCAGGAGGCCAATATTATAATTCAAATGAGAAGTAGTAAGGATTCTCTTGAGGCCCGTAGCTACAGAAATGGAAAGGAAAGAGAAGGAGAGACCCTGCAGAGGTGGGATGATCACGTGGCAACAGATTAGAGGGTAAAGGGATTGAATAAAATGCTTTCATCCATAAGGCCTGCAGGAGCTGACGCCCCTGCTTCCTCCAATTTACCTCTTACCATTCTTTCCCCTGCCTGATCTGCCTAGCTACATGGGTCTTTGTACTTTCTGTGCACTCTACTTGGGACACTCTTGCTCCGGAGGCCCCCTGGCTCATGTCCTCACTTCCTTGGGCCTCGGCATCACATCAGAAAGGCTTCCCTGAATTCCCCATCTACTACCGCGTCCCTTACCCTCAGCACTCCTTACACCTGCCTATTAATTTTTCCTCATAGTACTTAACTCTGATTGACTATGTATATATTTCTTTTCAGTTGCCTTTGACAAAATCCAAGCTCCATGGGGGCTCTGTGACTTCTGTTCACTGCTGAGTCTCCAGCTCCTGGGACAGAACCTGCCACAGAGTAGGCATTCAATCAATGTAAGTAAATGAATGAACATCTGAACTATGACGTGACAGTGACAAAGCAGAAACCCTGGGGAATGAGTGAGACCAAGGTTGGTGAAGTGGAGTGGTGAGAAGGTGAATCATTTAGAACCCATGGATTTAAGGGTAGATGTGGCCGAAGTGCTGGTCTGGTGCTCAGGAGACCCCAGACGTGAAGATCTAGTGGGAAATTATGTGTCAAAGGCTGGGAGAAGCTGCGGAGTCAGTAACATCCCTAGGGAGACCATGGGGACAGAGAGACAGACAGCACACAAGCTATGAGACCTGGGGACAGAGCCCCAGAGAGGGACCGAGGTGACCAACTTGTCTCATTTTTCCTGGGACATTCCTTGTTTAAAAATGAAAAGTTCAGCATCTTGAGAAGCCCCTTGGTCCCACACACACTGAGATGGTTGGTCTGCAGCCTGGAGCTTTCCCATAGAACCCAAGGAAGAGGAGGGCTCCCTTCTTCTCCTGCCCCAAACCAGTTTGGTTCTAACTTTCTAAGCCCAGAAGGGCTGGATTACCTCTGAGCTGCATCCCCCCCCACCACCACCACACCTCCCAGTGGCACTTGATAGCTTCCTGGTAAGCCAAGTAACTGGTTTGGTTCCAGGGCTTGGGCCCCAGCCCAGACAAATGGGAGAAAGTAGGAACCCTTAAATTCTGGAGTCTGGGGCCTTAAGTGGCACCCTGGGTGAGGGGCTGTCAGTCAGTGATCATTTTCTTCTTGTCCCAAGGTGAAGCTTAAGAGTGTAAACAACTCTGCAGCCACTGTGGCTAAGGAAACAGGAAGCCGCCTCTCCTCTTATAAACAACACTGGCCAAGATTAGCAACACTTACACGGTGCCAGCTCTTATCAGCAGGCCCTGAGTTGTGCTCAGGACTCAATTTCAAGTGAGGAAAATTATTACTGGGTGCACAGAAATAAAAGAAGAACCCTAAGGGGCATTTTCAAACCTCTTTGTAACTTGGCAGTGGAGTGAGTCCTGAACCAAGTGTTTGGAACCCTGATCATTATAAAGAGCAAAAAAGACAATAAATTAGAAAATATCTTGTAAATTTTAAATGAGGAAGCAAATACAAGGTCTTATCACTGAGTCTTGTTTGACATAAAGGAATAAGCAATATTTGATCTGTAGAAAACATGGTCCCTGTCCTCAAACAACTTTATGGCTAACCTATAGAGACAGGACATACACCAAGCTTATGATAAGAATTTAACTGTATTTACAAAGCAATATAAAAGGAAGTAGAAATAAATGTTGTGTCAACTCCCTGACTCTCCCACCCCTTCCAGCTCCCTAACCCACAACACACATGTCCACCGTCCTAATGAGCATGGAGAAAACTATCCTTGAATTCGTCTAGGCCAGAGGGTGAAGGGGAGTGTTTCCAGCACCTTTCTTTACCCACAGACCTATTCTGGGAGGAAGGGTCAAGAATGTGGCAGGTCTGGGATTTAATATGTTGCTTAGAAATTTAATTCAGTAAATATGTACAGGCCATCTACATGATGCCTAATGCTGCATTAGGCCCTGTGGGGATCTAAAAGAAGGTCCCTGCCCTTAATCTCACTGGAGTGATGGAGCTAAGATCCCCAAAACAAGGTCCCATATTACTCTGTGCCAATGTTAACTCTAAGGGTAATAAGATTCTAGAAAAGGTAAACATTAATATTTTAAGTAGACTTTATACTTCCTGGAGCCTGGGCCATGAAGTGGACAGACTGACAAAACAGAAGGAAACGTGATGAGTCAGGGTGCAGTAGAATGAACGAGTGTGGCATTTGGGAAAATAGCAGCAAGATTTTCTGCTGAGATTCAGCTTGAGAAAGGAGGGGAAATGTTTTATCTTTCTGTAAAAAATATGGGTTCCTTTTGGTAGTATAAAAAGAATCCAGGGTTCTTAAGAAGTTAATAGGTTTAAATGTAGAAACCTCAAAACCCTAAGACTTGAGCAGATAACTTGGCTCTTCAGGCATTTAAGACCCCAAGAGTTTCTGTGCTGGTGAAAAGCACCTGCAACTGATTGTTATGACCCTGTGAATTCATCAGGATGGAAGAGGTTATGCCGTGGTAGCAATGAATCTCTAAATCTCAGTGACTTGGAACAATAAACATTTATTTCTTATTTATGCTACATATCCAATGTGGATAAGGGTGAGGTGGAGGGAGTTCTGCTCCAAATAATCTCTCAGGGCCCCAGGCTAATGGAGATTCTACCATCTTGGAATGTTGCCATCTCATCATGTGGCTCCCAGAGTTTCTGCAGCAGAGGGAAAAAAACTGTGGGATGTTTATAACAGCTGAGACTGAGGGTGGCTTATATCACTCCACAAAAACTCAACTGGCGGCTGGGAGTGGTGGCTCACGCCTGTAATCTAGCACTCTGGGAGGCTGAGGCGGGAGGATTGCTTGAGCTCAGGAGTTTGAGACCAACCTCAGCAAGAGTGAGACCTTGTCTCTACTAAAAATAGAAAGAAATTAGCCAGGAAACTAAAAATAAAAAAAAATTATCTGAGTGTGGTGGCACATGACCGTAGTCCTAGCTACTTGGGAGGCTGAGGCAGGAGGATCACTTGAGCCCAGGAGTTTGAGGTTGCTGTGAGCTAGGCTGATGCCACGGCACTCTAGCCCAGGCAACAGAGTGAGACTCTGTCTCAAAAAAACAAACAAACAAACAAACAAACAAACAAAAAACACACTCAATTGGCTAAAACCTAGGTATAAGTGAAAGGAACAATGGGATATATCATTTTCCTTTCTGCCCTGAAAGAAGAAAAATAAAATAGGATTTGGTAAACACATAGCATTATGTCAATCGTGACCTATGATCCTATTAATAATACCTAACACTTATATTTGCTAATCCCTATAATAATCCTGTGAGGTAGCTTTTATTATGATCATCTCCACTTTAAAGATGAGGAAAGTGAAACAAAGAGAAATTAAATCACTTATTCGGGTCCCACAGCTAGTAAGTGGTACAACATGGATTCACATGCAGGTAGTTTTTCTTCAGAGTTCACGCTCTTAACAACTCTGCTGTTCGTTTGTCATGGACTTAGTTAAAACAGAAGTCATGATTCCATGTATGCTGCATCTCTTACATTGGGGCATAGAAAGCTAGCAATGGTGTTATGTTTGATTGTCACCCGTCCACTTTGCCCATATTCTTATAGTATCAGTTGTATAAATATAGTCACCGTGTTCTTGACTGGCCTATCTTGGTATCCCATCTGTTTAAAGGGATGAGGATGAGATCTTGATTGTGTATAATAAGCAACATGGGTCTATATACTATATGGGTGTATATACGGATATAGATGCTCTTTCTAAGTGCAACACATTCTTGCATAGGCATTAGCTATCGTCAAATCTATTGTGTCCTCTGTTTCTGTCCTTGGGTAAGGCATTCTGGTTCCCCTGTTCTTAACTGGTCTTCAGCACAAGTTCTTCTCATTCTTTGGAAAACAGAAGTTAAGTGAATTTTATTTTTCTCCTAAATTAATGTAATGGAGAAAATTATGTACAGACACTGGCAGCTTGCCCTGAGCATGGCTGAGTAGCGGATGTACTAGGAATGCAGGTTATCTCAAGCCATAGACCTACTCCAGTTTCCTTATGAAACCCATGTAAACAAGGTCAGGCTAGCCTGAAGACAGCATAGGGTTACAATTTCAGTAACATCCAGTCTTTAAACCTAATATGAGCAGGGATTTTGTTTATTTTTTTACTACTATGAAATGAGTATCTAGAACAGTGTCTGGAATTTAGTAAACATGCAATAAATGTTTGTCGAGTGAATTTGTTGACTAAATCTGGTCCTTTTCGGAGGCACTACAGTGTAGTGGTAGAGCACTGACTTTAGAATCAAATAGACTTGTGTTTGAACCTCAGAAGTTGTGTGACCCCTTGTACGTTATTTACTCTCTCTGACCTCTTCCCTCCTCATTGGTAAAATGAGGCTAATTTTACCCATCTCTTGGATTATGAGTACGGTGGTGTGTACCTGCAGTCCCAGCTACTCGGGAGGCTGAGGCAGGAGGATGGCTTGAGCCCAGGAGTTCGAGTCTGTGGTGTGCTATGGTTGTGCCTGTGAATGGCCACTGCACTCCAGTCTGGGTGACACAGTGAGACTTCATCTCTAAAGTAATTAATTTAGAAAAGGAAAGAGGGATCTCTGGAGACCCAGTCATTCCCCAGAGTTCCCCTCAGACATTTCTGTGAGTCTTTAGGGGTGTCTCAGGTGTGTTTACTAGTAAGACTTGGCGACCAAATCTCACCTTTCTCTTGGGTTCCCCACACACTTCCTCCTTCCTCTAATTCCACTCTGGTTTCCTTTGCTCTTGTCTGATGCTGAGCTCTCTGCTACCATGTGGCAGCGCCCACCTCGTAGGGTGCTATTGTCTAAGCCAATGGTGCTGCTTCCTGCTTGAAGCCAGTGATGTCAACACTGAGTCAACAGCACTGAAGCACTGCCACTGCCCTTCCCCAAAGTTTTAGTGTTCACCACCTCCGCGAGCCTCCTGTGATGAGCACCTACCCACTGAAGCAGGAAGCATTCCTGGTGGCTCCTATTACATAGGTGCCATATGGCTCTGTGACTTGAGGAATGTTCTCGATCCACACTTGCTTCCACTTGTCCCCACAGTGCTGTCTGTGTACCCCCAGTCCCTCACAGAAATTTCTTGTGACTGTGCCTAGTTCAGCTCTCCGCCACCTAAGACCCCTGTCCTGTCCTTGGAGAGGGGGATTAGCACAGCCCCGGGTGCGGGACGGGGAGCAGTCCGAGAGGCGCAACCAGCTGTTACTCGGAACGACTCCCGCCCCCAGAAGTCAAGGACGTTAGTTATTGCAGTGGCAACCTTTGTCTGCCAGTTTCTGTCTCTCAGAGAGGGCTCTTCCCTCGTGACTTCTAGGTCCCTCAAATAGATAAGTTCCCGACAGGCCTCCCACTAGCACTCTACGCAGCACCAGGCACATCTGAGCCCCAGCTAAAGATGGCTTGTCTCCAGCCCACACTGCATCACGTTTCAAGGGGGAAAGTAAGTAAAATCTAAAAGCATTAACTTTCTTGGCCCCCTTCAGAGTTGATCAACAGAAAGTCAAAACTGAGCTTCCAAAGTGAAGGACTGCTTAGATAAGCATTAGAAAAACAAAACTGTGATGATTTGGTACAAAGCAGAGGTAGAACTAGCCTTTAAGAATAGATGAGAGGCCGGGCGTGGTGGCTCACGCCTGTAATCCTAGCACTCTGGGAGGCCGAGGTGGATGGATCTCTTGAGCTCAGGAGTTTGAGACCAGCCTGAGCAAGAGTGAGACCCCATCTCCGCTAAAAATAGAAAGAAATTAATTGGCCAATTAAAAATATATAGAAAAAATTAGCCATCATGGTGGCGCATGCCTGTAGCCCCAGCTACTTGGAAGGCTGAGGCAGAAGGATTGCTTGAGCCCAGGAGTTTGAGGTTGCTGTGAGCTAGGCTGACGCCACTGCACTCTAGCCCGGGCAACAGAGTGATACTCTGTCTCAAAAAAAAAAAAAAAAAAAAGAACAGTGAGAGAAATTGCACAGAAACCAGTGGTGAAGGAGTTATCTTTGGAGCTGGGGACGGATATGCAAATGCCGGTGAAGCTTGGAAGACCTGGAATAGGGCCCCTTGATACTGTTTGATAAAACAACAAGGCAATGGCAGAGCCAGGGCCTGTGCTAGGA
Organism: Cheirogaleus medius; assembly: GCA_008086735.1. Lineage (NCBI taxonomy): Eukaryota > Metazoa > Chordata > Mammalia > Primates > Cheirogaleidae > Cheirogaleus > Cheirogaleus medius. Next base: position 4,190,566 of record VBSM01002121.1, on the reverse strand, counting down.
GTTTTATGTCCCCTGTCTCTAATCTGCAAACAAGGCTGTGTTGCTGGAAAAAACCACCCGCCCACACCAACTCCCTCCCCCACTCACCCCACAGGGCCTAAGAGGAAAAGAGACTTGTTTATCAGAGCACATGCAACCTGGTGGCCCTTACAAAATGCAACTGGTCACTTTAAAGCTTTAACAGAGTCCTTGGAGGTGTTGAGGGAGAGCAGCGTTTGTGGTAGGGACTGGAGAGGGACAACCTCGGTAGCAATCAGCCCCCAAACAGGCAGGACTTGGTCGCCAGATGCCAGCTTCCTTAAATTTTGCCCCTGCTTCCAACTCAGGAACAACCTGCAAAAGCCAGGTATGTTCTCCAAACCAATCACGTAGGGGACCCTGCTCCCGGCTAGCCCGCCTCCAGCTCTCCCACGACAATAACCTCCTGTCAGGGCACACCTGAAGCCCGCCCTTTTTCTCTCCCTCTAAAGCTTTCCCATTCTCGCCAAGAGCAAGTGAGGGGGCTGCCTCCTTTGCTGTAGAAAGTGCTGCGTAAGTCACCTCTGCTTGTTCTCATTTTGGAGGTCTTTGTTTATGTCCATGCTCCCAGCAGGGCTTATCTTATCTCAGGTCATCTTGGTAGATACTGAACCCAAAGGAATCTCGTAGGCCATACTCCACGTCAGAGTTTTTTCCATCATGAGCCGTTGGAAAATACCTGGCTATTTCTAGAAGGACATCTAGGAGAAAAACACCACCTCCACACACCCTGCATACCTATTAGACAGAAGGCCCTGGGCCCAGTGTCCTCCTTGACTTCTTGGTGCCTATGCGGTAGCAGCAGACGCAGAAGAGGCAGGAAGTCACAGAAAATAAATGAGCTGCTGAGTTCAAATTGCTCCAGTCCCTCCTGCTGCTGAGTCGCCAGCCCATGGTGCCAGGCCAATTACCACCGCAAGCACCGAAGTCACTTTTCAAAACACGGTCAAACTCTAGCAGGGCCAGCCAGGCGTTAAAACACTCAGATACAATTGTCAAAGCAAAGAATTATGTGCTGGTAAATATGAGTCTGGGCTCCAGTTAAGCAATCACCTGCGTGACAGCCTGAAGGTTAACCCTTTGTGGACAGACCTGACCCATTGCTGCTTCAGAGGGACGTGGCCAAAGAGAGGGCACAAGGGCTTGGGGTGGAAGAGACCAGGTGTGGGGTTCATCAGACCGAAACTGGAGTGGTTTTCCGTGCCGTCATTCCTCAGCCACCACAACTTTGGGGGCTGTGGGTGACTGTCAGCTCAGATCATCTGTAAGGCAGGTAGAGCTGTTTCCTGTACCTTTTTCAGTCTCTTGGGTTTACAGTTATCTAGAACCATCAGGAAATGGAGAAATGTTTCCTGACAACCTACTATGTGCCCAGCACTGAGGTTCCTTTATGGTTTGAAAATTTCTCTTTAGTATTTTAACTCCTTGGAGGACAGACCCATGGCAAAAGGCCCACTTTTATCTCATTAGGGCTCCTTCACCAGGGGTGTCACAGTGCCAGTGTAGATGCTTACATTCTGAGCCCCTGAGGAAAATTCTAGACAGTTCCTCTCTAGCCCAATATTCTGAGAAACTATGCTGTCTAACATTTAAATAGGCTTTTCGAGTCTATTAAGCACCATTTACAAAACCCATTAGGTTTAATCTCTACAACCCTCCGACTTGGTATTGTTATTAGCATCACCCCCTTCTGCAGCTCAGAGAGTTTAACTAACTTGCCTGTGATCGCGCAGCTAGGAAGGTACTCAGCAGGGCTCTTCTGACTCCAGTGGGAACGTTGGTGGTGGGCCCGAGTGGTAGGATATCAAGCTCTCACTAGAGCTGGAGGGGTTTGCTCTGAGCTTCCTGATGCTATGGTGAGTTTGGGGGTTTACAGGCTCACAGGGAGGTTCATGGCTGGGAATAGCCTCTGGGTTCTCTTCAAGCGCCAGAAAGGGAGTGCCCACGTGAAATAACTCTTCTGGTATTTTATCGGAACAAAAAGCAGGAAATACAAGGAGTTAGCTGGTTGCTGGGACGGCCCCTAACATGCATTTTAACTGTAATGAAATGTTCGTTTCCTGGATGTAAAGGAAAGGCTTAAGAAAAAAGTGAGAGAGAAGGCTCCCACTCCTACCCACCCAGCTCGGCCAGCTGCAGAGAAGGAAACAAATGAGCTTCTATAGATGGAATCCTTTGTTTGAATAGAGACTAATTGTGGCTTCAGGCAGCTAACACCTTGACACCTCCCTCAAGGCAGTAACTAGGGGCTCTGGAAGAATGACCTCACGGGGACCCAGGAAGGGACCATTTATAAGAAAGTTCGTGAATTTGGAAGAAGCAAGGGATCAAGCTGTCGTTGTGAAGGGTAAGGAGCCTGTGGATCTGGGAGAGAAAGGACATTTTCCTGCAAAGAGTTCCCCCTCCTTATCCTCTTTCCATGCTACATTTAGGTAATAAGATCAAGCGACAATAAATGCCATCCGCCAGCCTAAGCAGGAATGCCGGAGTAGCAGGCAGCCGGTGTGCAGGGGCTGAGTGCAAAGGCACCATGGAGGGCAGGCCTGTTTTGCGGGCCATCCAGCATCCCTCCCCATCAGCGTGGTGATGTCAGTGCCTCCAGGGGCTGGGAGGGCTGAGACCCTGCTCCTCTCTGTTCTTGGCCTCCCTAAGGGCCCCTGCACCACTTCCTCCCACACAGCGCCTCACCCCTGCGACAGCCTCCCTGCATGCAGGTGCCAGCTGGATAACACAGGCACTTAGATTGATTCTGTACTTTCCTTCCACTAAGTTGCCTGACATACTCCCCTCAGGCCACTAAATGCCCTCCTGGCCTGGGAACAAGAGAGAATACGGATCTGGAAGTGGAGGAAGCCATCCTTCTGCTTCTCCTACTTCTCTGCTCCCATCCTCTGTAGCACCCGGCCAGGTGGTGCTCTATGAGTGGCAGCTTCCTGCTGTGTGACTTTGGTGAAAGCAGCATCAGCACTCCGCAGCGGGAAGGAGAGGTGGCTACCAGTGACTCAGATGGGAAGGAGACCTCTGTGCCTTCTTCCTCCATCACATGTGCTTCAGAGACTGCTTGGGAGAGGGCAGCACGGGATGCTTGAGCTGGGACTGAGTTTTGACCTGAAGACCTTTGAAATCTTTGTGAAGAGAACAGAAAACACATATGGAAAATCAACAACAAACTCAGGCTTTTAAAAGCGTCTAGAAGTGAGTCCTGGGTTTTGTAAGCGGCAATACTGGGATACAGCTTCAGGGCAGATGGTTACTTATTTCTGGCAAAATCAATGTAATGGCCCATTTAAGTATGCAAATATAGGGATATAGTAGCTGGAAGGGAAAAGTGCTCTGGTTGTAAAGTCTGTCTATGTTAGCATCTGATATAGATTTCAACTATGAAGGAATTTGCTGAGAAAATTTGACCTGTGCCAGGCTGATGCTCCACTGAAGCCACTTATGTTCTTGTATAGTTCATCATAATGAAGGACTTGCCTTTTCAAAGGCTTTGTGGGGACCCTGTGCACAAGCAACATGGAGTTGGGGAGATGCTGTGTGGAGCCCAGCCCTATAGACTGCTCTGGGATCCCCAGGAGAGACCCCCTTGGCCAGGACATTGATGTCCCTACAATGGACACTATTAGAATGGACACTATTAGCAATGAGCCCTTTTGAGCAGCTTCTTTTTTTTTTTTTTTTTTTTTTT
>VBSM01002121.1:4159799-4182284 GCA_008086735.1 Cheirogaleus medius | reverse complement strand
AAAAAAAAAAAGACAAACCAAGGAGCAAGTAAATATGTATCAAATGCTCCCACTTTTGTGATAAAAATGTTTAACAACAAATTGTCCATAGTGGTTAGTTACCTCTAAAGAGAACAGGATGAAGGAGAAGGTGGATTTTCATTTTTTAGTTTACACATTTCTGGGGTTGGTTTTGTTTTTACAACAAGCCTATAGAGTACATTTAAAATGAAAAGAACCAAGAAAAAAAATGAGGAAACATTTATGAGGAAGTGAGAAAAAGATGAGGAAACTGAAAATGCATTCATTTGTTCAGTCATTCACCAAATTTTTATCAAGCGCCTTCTGTGCAGCAGGCTCCATGTTAGATACTGGCTCACGTGGCCATAAATACTCTGCTAACGAGGTACTATACTTGCTGATCTGAGAGTCACCGCTGGCTCGAAAGTTCTTGGCATTGTTGGGAAGTTAGGTTTGTTTTTCCTTGAAACATCCCTGCCACTCCCCAAAGCTTCTGATAAGCTAAATGTTTATGCTTATCGGAGGTTTCTAGAATTTGCTGCAGTTAAAAAGAGAGAAAAGGGCTGGGCATGGTGGCTCATGCCTGTAATCCTAGTACTCTGGGAGGCTGAGGTGGGAGGATTGCTTGGTGGTTAGGAGTTTGAGATCAGCCTGAGCAAGAATGAGACCCTGTCTCTACTAAAAATAAAAGTAAATTAGATTGGCAACTAAAATTAGAAGAAAAAATAATTAGCTGGGCATGGTGGCACGTGCTTGTAGTCCTAGCTACTCCAGAGGCTGAGGCAGGAGGATTGCTTGAGCCCAGAAGTTTGAGGTTGCTGTGAGCTAGGCTGATGCCACGGCACTCTAGCCTGGGTGACAGAGTGAGACTCTGTCTCAAAAAAAAAAAAAAAACCTAATTAAAAAAAAATAGAAAAGCACAGAACTTCAGAACACATGTGAATATGCTTTAAAAAGTCAAAAGTGCTATATACATAGATTTTGATTATTGTCAAATGTATTCTGAATAGGAGGGAAGTATTTATTAACAAATAGAAAGGATGGTGGCTTTTTTACCCACCTGAGAATTTTAACTGTATCTTCCAGGTAAGTGACTCTTCATAAGCGGTTGTGCTACTGAAGTTAGCAAACTCCTGAAAAGTCTTGTATCCCTTCCCTGAAATCAGAGATACCGGCTCTATGGAAAAGAGGAATATTCATGGAGAGCCCCTTCAGCCCCAAACACTGACTGCCACAACTTTAGTTACTTCTTGTCTAAAACCTGAGGAACCATTTAAGAAGTGGCATGTGTGTGACCTTGGGTGAATTGCTTCAATCTCTTTGCTATTCAGCTTCTTCCTGCGAAAGGTGGGGGGATAACAGCAGACACAGGATTGTTGGAGAACCAAGGAGGGAAGCGGAGGGCACCGTGCAGAGCCCAGAGCCAGTGCTCAATCAGTGCCAGTTCCCATCTTTCCTGCTGGCAAGACCACTGCCCCGACCTCAGTGAAAAACTGTACAAAAGTAGCTGCTGACTGAGTAGTGTTCCACCATGTGATGAGCTCTCTGTGACAGGCAGACCCTAAGGTAACCTCCTGTGATTTCTTGTCTCCTTGTAATCACACCTCTGTGTAATCCTCTCCCCTTGAACCACAGGCAGAACCTGTGCCTGCAGAGGCAATGGGATGTCACTCCTTTGACTGGGTTACAGCATATGGCAAAGCGGAGGGACTTTGCAATGAATTTAAGCTCCCAAATCAGTGGATTTTGAGTTCATAAAAAGGGAGATTATCCCGAGTGGGCCTGATTTAATCAAGGGAAAGCCCTTTAGAGAGTGACCGGTCCCTCCATGAAGTCGGAGAAACTCTCTCTCCACTGCTAGTCTTGAAGAAGCAGGGGTCCATGTGGTGGGAGAGCATAATAGGGAGGGTCACAAGAGAAGGGACTTGGGGTGGCCCCTAGAGCTCACAGGAGCCAACAAGTAAACAGGAACTCAGCTGTATAGCTGCAAAGAGATGAATTCTGCCAACAACTGGGGGAGCTTGCCCCAGTCAATAATCTTCTGATGAGGCCCCAGCCAATGCCCAGCTCACAGCCGGGTGAGAACCTGAAGCAGAGAACTCAGCTAAGCCAGGCCTGGACTCCTGGCCCACAGAAAATGTGAAATAATAACTGTGTGTTATTCTCAGCTGCTCAGTTTGTGCAACTTGTTATGCAACAGTAGAAAACTAATAGAATCCCCCCTAGTTCTTCTGCTTTATACCGAGATGACAACGAAGAGGATGAAAGGATGATGAGGATAATGAGGGAATAGAAGGAGGAGAATCAGGAAACATTTGTTGAACGTTTATTATGTGTCAGGCACATTAGTCAAGGTCCTGAAAGGAGGTAAAAAGGACACACAAATGGTAGAATGGAGAGAACTGAACAAAGGGACTGTTTGCAGAAGTGTGCATATGGTTAGCGTGCCCAACAGGGACACTGAGGCCATTAGCACCTCTAGGTCTGAAGGGAAGAGAGCAGAGGTAGTGGAACCCTCATAAAGCCTGGCTATTAGGGCTGTCTGACAGTCGCTGGGCACGAAGGTAGAAGTATGCAGCCTCTGCTGAAACGGTGACCCAGCATGGTGAAGGCCCGGGGAATAAGTACCCTGGGCTCTTGTTCTTCTGAGCAGCCAGTGTCTTCTCCCAGTATCTCCTTTGGCTGAATCCAACCAGAAACCAGAGCGCAAAGGATGCTGGGTGATACAGGCTTACAGGTTAGTCTCTTAGGGCACAGAGTAGGGATGAAGAAACAGATGGAGAATGGAACTGGAAGGGCAGATGGAAAATAATGAAGCTTCATGGATTAGCTCACTGATTTTCATGGCTTTTGGTACATGAGGACTGAAGCACAGAGATGTTAAGTAACTCGTCCACGGAAAGATAACCAGGTGATAGAACTAGGGCTGGAACCCAGGCAGATCTAGCCCCAGAGCCTGGGCATTTGACCACTCTAAATACAGTTCTCAGGGACCTTTGTCTCTGCTTCCTTTCTTTTTTTTTTTTTTTTTTTGAGACAGAGTCTCACTCTGTTGCCCAGGCTAGAGTGCCATGGCATCAGCCTAGCTCACAGCAACTTCAAACTCTTGGGCTTAGGCGATCCTGCTGCCTCAGCCTCCCAAGTAACTGGGACTTCAGGCATGCGCCACCATGCCTGGCTAATTTTTTCTATGTATTTTTTAGTTGTCCAGTTAATTTCTTTCTATTTTTAGTAGAGACGGGGTCTCATTCTTGCTCAGGCTGGTTTCGAACTTCTGACCTTGAGCAATCCACCCGCCTTGGCCTCCCAGAGTGCCAGGATTACAGGCGTGAGCCACCATGCCTGGCCTCTGCTTCCTTTCTCTTTTGCCTGGCCTCTGCTTTCCTTTCCAGAAAATTCCTTCTACTCTCAGGAGCAGTACAGGCCTGGCACTTCTTTCTTCTCAGTGTCCAGCCACATCTACTTCATCAAAGTCAGGCGCTGGTGTCTTGCTTGTGGTTGACCAGGACGGGCTCTCCACCTCCACCATGTATGATCAGACAAGAAAAGCAGCAAACCTTTCTCATGAGATTTTCAGCCTGGTTGTTCAGGACCAACAAGATCAGAAAACTCTTCAATGTTTTCAGAACCATGGATCAAAGCCTTTGACATTTCCTCCCAGTCATCCCCAAATTACTTCAAAGTGTCTGTTCACACCTGGCAGGGGGTTAGGAGAGGGAGGAGAAAGCCATCTTTGGAGATTTGCAGCCTTCACTTTCATCAGCAAAGCCTCCCCCTCTGAAGACATGATGAATTCAGCTATTTTGGGAGCAGGGATTATGGATGTGACCCCAGCTCAGCTCTCAGTAACTGCCTGGAATTCCTGACAATAGCAAAAAGGAAAAGAGAATGAAAGTTTTTAAAAAATCTCTCAGTATAGTTCATAAACCTGTCAAATGCTTGATTAGCCTCTTTATAGGTCCACAGCTCACTTTCTTCCAGAAAGTGTCCCAGTGGAACAGCATGGATATGGGATCTGGGGACACAGAGGTCTTGGTTCTGGTCCCAGCTGGGCCATATATTAGCTGGGTGACCTTGGGCAAGTCATTCATTCAGCAAACACATATTCAGGGCTTTATCCTTAAAATCATAAAGATGAAAGACACAGTCACTGCCCTCAGTGAGCGTGCAAAAAAAATGAATAGAAAAAGATTTAAGTAAATAACTATATCACAGTATGTTAAATGCTAAGACATGGCCAGGCATGGTGGCTCACAGGCCTGTAATCCTAGCACTCTGGGATGCAGAGGCAGGAGGATTGCTTGAGGCCAGGAGTTTGAGACCAGCCTGAACAAGAGCAAGGCAAGACCCTGTCTCTTCAAAAAACAGAAAGATTAGCCGTGTGTGGTGGCTCGTGCCTGTAGTCCCAGCTACTCGGGAGGCAGAGGCGGAAGAATTGCTTGAGCCCAGGAGTTCGAGGTTGCTGTGAACTATGATCACACCACTGCATTGTAGCCCAGGTGACAGAACAAGACCTTGTCTCAAAAAAGAAAAAAAAAAAAAAAAGAAAGAAAGAAAGAAAGGAAAGGAAAGAAGCTAAGCTAAAGACAGAGTTCCCACGAGAGAAGCCTAGAGGAGGAGTACGTTGCTCACCGGAGGTGGTGGTCAGAAGTCTCCTAACCTCTCTGAGTTTCAATGCCTCAGCTGTAAAACATGGAGCTTTTAGGTACTTGTGAAGGCAGCTAACATATTGAAGCACATTTGTCTCCCGGATGAAGCCCATTTGGTAACTTGCACCTGTCTCTATTTGTGAGCGGGAAAGCCCAACACTGGTCCCCACCCTCCCTCCACTCAGGACTCTTTGAGAAAAGGCTGTTGCCTTTCCCTGCTATTGCCCCAGTTTCCCCACGCCCCTCCCCCCTCAACGCACTGTGTACTTTTCACCCAAATTCACTTCCCATGGTAATGTGCTAAACTGAGAGAGATGAGGTTACTGGATTGGGAGAAGCAGGGAGCTGCTGAGCAAATGGGGTAAAAATTCAAATGAGACAAGACAAAGAAGAAGGAGGAGAGGGGAGAGGAGAAGGGGGAGGGACCAGGAAAGCTGGAGGGAAATTAGAGCAGCTCCTGGAAGAAGCCCAGGAGCCTGGACCTGTGCCGCAGAGGGACACAGGAACTGTCTCGACAGCTTTAGAAGTTCAGGACGGTTTGACTCTTCTTGAGGATGAAGAAAAACCAGCAGCACTGTGTCTTTTTAATAGCCAGATTAGTTTAGCAAAAGCTCTTGTCTTCTAAGGGGACAAAATCAAGATGAAATTAAGAAGAGAGCACAGACTTCTTGGATAATTAGGGAGATGATACCACTGCTGGCAAAGGCATATGCTTTCCTTCAAAGGCAAATCAAAAACTGCATTTCTCATTCATTAATGCCTGCAGGCATTCATTCACTTAGTGCTGGGCACTGAGTGGAATACAAAGTTGTAGGAGACTCAGCTTCTGCCTTCAGCTTTATCCTAGTAAACATGTACTGAGCATCCACTTTGTACCACACACTGGACTCCATCCCAGGACTCAAAACTAAATAGAGTACAATTTCTTACCTTAAGGAGCAAATCTAGTCGATTTGCTAACAAAATGTCTTCACACTTAGAATATTCTAAACATTGACTTGAACAGATATTTTTCTTGCCTGTGATTCTGTCAGTTCTCTGGCCCTTGTTGGGAGAATAAATCCTCTGGATTTGTTCTAGACGCTTGGCAGTTCAGCTCTGAGCTCACAGTGTTTGCGACTGAGAGAGGAAAAAAATGATCTGTTTCCCTATCTCTCCCCTACAGGTTTAACAATGCACCTGGCTGGATCAGGAACATCCACTTTGTTCACCAAATGAAGTGTTACACGCACTGACTCATTTTTCTAGCTTTTTAAAAAGCTTGATTCAACCCTCCAATTTCCCACCTTTCTCTTCCACCTGCCTTGTTTAATAATTAGGCTGTTTAATAAATGCTTTTGATGAGAAGGAGGGGGTGGAGGATGGAGATTGTTAGGGCTTACAAGTCCCTGGGAATGTAACAGCTTCCTCTGCCAGATTCATCATGTTCTGGGTTGCTCCCTGGCCATCTTGCTGAGTGAAAAGGCCAGAGGACTTTCCTGTGTCAGGGCCCAGGCTTGACTGATGTTGGGTCATTCTGTCCCTAAAGGCCCTGCCAAGGAACTAGGTTTGGTTCCTGTCTCTTAGCTGCCTGTTGTTCCTGCTCCAAATTCACCTTTCATTTTACTTACTTGGAGCTTTTAACAGCAGATGACCACGGATTTTAAAGTGCCCACTGGGTTCTTTCTTTTACAGCTGAGGAAACTGGGGACCAAAGAGACAGCACAACTTCTTGCAAGTTGAATCTCCTTGCACCAAAACCTTTTTTTCCCCTAAGGAAATTCCCAGTTGGTTAGAAAGACCTGGAAAGGTTTTCACGGTCCATTTCTCTAGGTATGGTATTCTTGGTCTTTGGAAGTATAAGGCTGGAATGGGAATGGGGGATTTTTAATAAAAATTAAATTAGAAAAAGAAAGGAAGTGGATGGTGGGAGTCGCTTTCCCTTCTGGTGGTCTTTCAAGCCATCCTTCATTTTAGAAGGATGTGGTTTTTATTCATAAAACTATAACCTCTAGTGTGTTAGTTTGTAGAAGAATTTAAAAAACAGTATTATTTCCTGGCAAATAAAACACACCCAATTTATTCATGCTTGTGAATACCTGGGAGTGACCCTACAATGTACATAAAGAGACAGAAATTCAATTTGATGCAGTGAATGTGGGTTACCAGAAAAGTCTAATTGGTTTTCTGGTGTGCTACCTAGCTCTAATAACTGACAATTTATCAATGTTTCTATTGAGTGTCACTTGAGATATGTATGTGAAATAATCCTCTGATACAGGTATTATTGGTCACATTTAGCAGAGAGGGAACTGAAGCCCAGAGACCTTAACACCATGCTTATGGACACAAGTATTAATAAGTAGCAGTGCTGAAATTCTGAACTCACAAGTGCCTTACTCAAATTTGCTTTTCTGGCTGGGCCTGGTGGCTCACACCTATAATCCTAGCACTATGAGAGGCGGAGGCTGGAGAACTGCTTGAGGTCAGGAGTTCGAGAACCAGCCTGAGCAAAAGTGAGACCTCTTCTCTACAAAAAATACAAAAATTAAGGCTGGGCATGGTGGCTCACGCTTGTAATCCTAGCACTCTGGGAGGCTGAGGCAGGAGGATCGCTTAAGTTCAGGAGTTTGAGGTTGCTGTGAGCTAGGCTGATGCCATGGCACTCTAGCCTGGGCAACAGAGCAAGACTCTGTCTGCAAAAAAAAAAAAAAAGAAATAAAAATTAGCTGGGAGTGCTGGCACATGCCTATAGTCCCAGTTTACTCAGGAGGCTGAGGCAGGAGGATCGCTTGAGCCCAGGAATTTGAGGTTGCAGGTGAGCTATGATGATGCCACTACAATCTGGCCCAGGTGACAGAGGGAGACCCTTTCTCAAAAAAAATTCTCTTTTTTACCCACTACACCTGACTGCCTCCCAGGAAGTTGGCATAGAACTTGCCATTATTTTCTATTTTAGCCCTATCATGTGCAAGCCCGTGGATGCTTAAATAGTTGGTTAGATATAGGGTATGTTCAATCTTATCATTTTGGTTCTCTGACTCAAATGTGGACTGGACCTGAGTTTGACTCAACTGAGTTTGAATTGTTCTCCAGAGCAAAAGATGTCCTTCTTAGACAACACAGCTGTCATGCCAGCCTTAAGCAGCACAGGGTTTGTATAAGGCCATGGAGACTACTGGAGTGGAGTCCCCACCTCCCTTTCGGAGCCCTTTTCCCTTCTAAGACCTGTCTTCCAAATACAACACGACCTAGACCTTTAGAAACCCAGTAACCACCTCTCTTCTCTTAAGTGAGGGTGAGAAAAAAGAATTACTAACACTGATTAGCTTTTTTAAAAAAGCATAACAGGCCGGGCATGGTGATTTACGCCTGTAATCCTAGCACTCTGGGAGGCTGAGGCGGGAGGATCGTTTGAGCTCAGGAGTTCGAGACCAGCCTGAGCAAGAGTGAGAGCCCGTCTCTACTAAAAATAGAAAGAAATTAACTGGACAACTAAAAAATACATAGAAAAAATTAGCCAGGCATGGTGGTGCATGCCTGTAGTTCCAGCTACTTGGGAGGCTGAGGCAGGAGGATCGCTTGAGCCCAGGAGTTTGAGGTTGCTGTGAGCCAGGATGACGCCACGGCACTCTAGCCTGGGCAACAGAGTGAGATTCTGTCTCTAAAAAAATAAATAAATAAATAAACATTCCTAACAATGTTTTAACTATAAAATATTATATATTATAAACATATATAAAATAAACAATAAAAATAATGTTAATTCTACAATTGTATTTATGTGTATAAACAGTTGAATATATGTACATATATCTATATATTCGTGAGTGTAGATATACAAATAAAGCTATCTATATACATATAGGGCTATACACATATTTCTTTTGCACAAATGGATTCACACTGTACAAAATATCCTGCAATTTTCTTTTTTTGAGTTATCAAATAAACTCATATTTCTTTGTAAGACCATATTGATGCGTTTCCCTGAAGGAGACAGGTTCTGGAGAACTTTAGTACCTTCACTGATAGCTATGATAATAGAACATCTTGATAAGGCTTGTGTGCAACTGGATCAAATAAGATCGTGTGTCTGAGAGCACTTTACAAACTGCAGGGTGCTGTACTAATGTTAGCTAACAAAATGTCTTCTGTAGTATGAGGACTATGTTTATACAGAAGTAGGCTGGATGCTTCTCATAATGTTCTTGTGCCGTAGCTAGGGGGGTATGTTTGTGCGTTGGATGGGGGAAGAGTCAACACTGAGGTTGATACGTCAGTTTGTTGAGTCTACTTTCAAGTGCCCACCATGGAAGGGCCTTTATAAAGCCTCAATGTCCCTTGCCTCTGAGTGTCTCTGGCTGCCCCTAGCAGCCTCTGTCCCCTAAACCTGCCAGGTGATTAATCTGAATAGATTTCCTAACCACATCTGTCTCATCAAACCATGAGACCCTCTCTACAATGGAAGCAGGGGTTCCTCCCAACTCCCCCTGGGAGTCCATGGTCTGAGTGCAGCCCTCACTGTCACATAAGGAAGGTTGACTTGATGGAGAACATGGGGACAACTGTAGCAGATTCTTAACTCCTTAAAACACCCCTCAATTTAACATTTTACTTCTCCCTGCTTCCAGCTGACAGCTTGAGAAAAACCAAATTGGTGGTTGGCTGGTTGGGTTTTTTTATAACCTAACAACAAGCTTGGCTTAGAACTATTCATTCTTCAGCTCCCAATACTGTGCCGCTATAGATAAACAGGCATATATATTATCTACTTTTGTTTACTTCTCCCCAAATGGAAGTCCATTAATTTCCCAATATATTTTACAGAATTACTTGCTTGTTGCCAGTGTTGGGAGGATAAATTAATCCTTAGTCCTGAAATGTTTAAGTTAGAAAATAATGGAAAATAGAAGAAATAGAAGGACTGAGATGACTCATATATTTCAGATGCTCACCCTAAACTACTTCAGAAATGCCAGTGGTGAATTAAAGCCCGAATTCTAGAAGAATAACCTAATCATGCTTCACCAGAGAGACTCTTTAGTTCCTTAGCAAAAACCGCATTCCATGTCTAGAATGGAGGAGCTTGAGGATGGCTTGAGTCTAGTAGCATGAACTTTACTCCATCTGGTCTGGGGATAAAGAATCAATATTGTCTCTCTATGGGCAGAAACCTCTTTAGAAGAAGGGAAGCCACAGTCAAATATAAGACACTGGCATCCTGTCATATGTTAGTGCTTAGAAGCAGAACTGGCTTGGAAAAAGAGCAAAGAGATCTTTTTTGCTCACTGAATTATAGACCAAACCTGCTCCACTATTCATTCTGTAATGATCCTCCTGGCTTAATTTTCCCTATGCACAATTGAAGTGGCCCTACAGAGATCCATTAACTGATTTTTCTATAAGGTGATCTGAAAGCAGAGGCTCCCATCATGCAATGGGTAGTAAAGCCTAGGGTTGTGATTGAGGCAAAATCAAGGAGAATATAAGACTTGGGTCAAAGAACAGAAACTATCTTTGTTGCAAGTTAATAAGAATTCATATTTAACTAGCCACTGCAGGGAAGCAACTAATCTTGCAACATAACAGATGTTGTTAATAATGTTGATTACTTCCTTGGATGCCACCAAGAAGTGACTTTCAATTTTATACATTTATTGTCCAAGTTGTAAATTTGGTCCTAGAATTAATGAGTGGCAAAGTCCTGGGAAGCTTAATAAGGGAGGTTATTTACTTTGTGTATAAATGAAGAGAAGGATTTGAATGAATAAAGATTATTATGTGAGGATGTAAACTAGTACAGCCATTATGGAGCACAGTATGGAGGTTCCTCAAAAAACTACAAATAGACCAGACACGGTGGCTCATGCCTGTAAGCTTAGCTGCTTGAGAGGCTGAGAAGGGAGGATGGCTTGAGCCCAGGAGTTTGAGGCTACAGTGAGCTATAATCATGCCACTGCACTCCAGCCTAGGGTGACAGAGTGAGACCATGTCTCAAACTGCCCCCCCCCCGCCAAAAACAAAACCCAAAAAACTATAAATATAAATAGAACTACCATATGATGTAGCAATTCTACTCCTGGGCATTTATCCAAAGGAAAGGAAATCAGTATATTGAAGAGACATCTGCACCCCCATGTTTATTGCAGAATTATTCACAATAGCCAAGATATGGAATCAATATAGGTGTCCAACAACAAATGAATGTATAAAGAAAATGTGGTGTATATACACAATGGACTACTATTCAGCCATAAAAAGAATGAAATTCCATCATTCATGGCAACATGGATGGAACTGGAGGACATTATGCTAAGTGAAATAAGCCAGAAAATGAAAGTTAAACGCTGCATGTTCTCACTCATATGTGGAAGCTAAAAAAATGTTGATCTTGTACAAATAAAAAGTAGAATGGAGAATACTAGAGGCTGAGAAGGATAAGAGGAAGGGAGGAGTAGGGAGATGTTAATATTTGTTAAAGGATACTAAATTACAGCTAGAAAGGAGAAATAAATTCTATACCACTGTAGGATTACTATAGTTAACAATAGTATATAGTTTCAAATAGCTAGGAGGTTACCAAAACAAAGAAATGATAAACATTCTAGATGATGGATCTGATCACTATATATTATGTGTATCCAAACATCACTATATATCCCATAAATATATACAGTTATTATGTCAGTTTAAATTTTTTTTAATCAAAAGAAGATTATTATAAAAGGGAGAGGGAAGAGAAAGTGTATGAGAAAGACAGACAGATAGAAACAGAGACAGAGAGACAGAGAGAAAGAGAGATTCTAACCATAATCTCCTAACCTAACCCAGGGCTGGTTGCTTAGGTTGACCCTCTGTGGATAGCGTTATGTCAGAAAAGGTGGTCTTGGGGCCAGAATTGGCCTCTGTCCTTGCAGATGTAGAACTTCCATTTTATCAGTCTACCTGGCAGTGGGCAGGGTCCAGTAGGGTTGACAGAAAAAATATAGGGGGCCCCAATAAAATTTGAATTTTAGAAAAACAATGAATAATTTTTTGGTTTAAGTCTGTCTCATACAGACTTGGGGAGATTTTTTGGTTGTTTTTCATTTTTTTGAGACAGAGTCCCTCTCTGTGTCATGACTAAAGTGCAGTGGTGCCATCATAGCTCACTGCAACCTCAAACTCCTGCGCTCAAGTGATCCTCCTGCTTCAGCCTCCCAAGTAGCTGGGAACACTACTTAGGTGTACAGGTGCACACCGCCACACCTGGTTAATTTTTTTTTTTCCTATTTTTAGTAGAGATGAGGGTGTCACTCTTGCTTAGGCTGGTCTCAAACTCTTGACCTCAAGGGATCCTCCTACCTCAGCCTCCTAGAGGGCTAGGATTACAGGCATGAGCCACTGCACCCAGCCCAATATTTGTATTTTTATTTACTAAATCTGACTACCCTATCTAAGAGGCTTCCCTTGATTAACTCACCAGAGACTTATTTATAAACCAGAATTACAATGTGTTGATCTACAGGGCAGGGCATACCTTTCCATGTATCAGAGCCCTTGTGCCTATCATCCGTACCTTTCTCTTTTAGGTATTTGGAAAACCAACTTTGTCATTATTTGGTGAATTTCAATTGGGATAAAGCAAGCTAAGCAGCCACAGTAGAACACGGGGACTCTGAGTGTTTGACTGCGGGGACAGAACACGCAGAACCTGGAATAACAATCCAGGCTCACAGACACAGTGTTTCTCTTCCCCAGATAATATTGCAATAATGCTGGTCTTCTACTCCCCTTTTTTAATATGTAATTTTAATTTTTTTATAAGTTATTTAAAACTCAGAGACACACTGCCATTTCTAAGATATCTGCTGATTAAATCCATTTTATATTGATTGCTGTGCTGCTTTTTAGGGAGTCACTCTACGTCTTGCTGAGTTTTAGAAACCTTGGTAGCCTTAATAATTAGCAGGCATTAATTTTACAAGATAGTTTCAGATGTGTTTGAATATATCTTTGATTTTCTAAAACAGAACATAATTTTTATCTTAGACTCCCATTCTGTATGATGAAGAAAAATTAATCTAGTAACTATCAAGGAGGTAAATTCACACTCATACTCTTTCCCTTGCCCTCCTTTAGATGGAATCTCAATTGCAGGAGGTGGGAAAGGGGCACCCATATAACCCATACAACACCATGTGCTCTGCTGGTAGCTCCCTGGATGGGTAACTGCTCCATATTGTCTTTGATCATGGGATCCCTCTGCACTGGCACCCAGAGGTATGCAGCATGGCCCCGTGTTGTCCTCTAAAGTGGCTGCAAGCCCATCTGGTTTGCTCAGCCCATGCTGCCATCCAGGGTTGTCCCTCCATGGCATGACTCCTTTGGGCTGCCTGTTCTCTTGCTCAGCTAACTTCTGAGCCCTTCTCAAGGTATAAGGAGGGTCCAGCTACTCTCCAGCACCTCTCTGGGGCCACAGGAAACAAGGCTGTCATTGAGTTCTCTTCCTCTATAACCCAAACAACCATCTCTGCCCTGTAGACCCCATATCACTGTGGCACATGCACATCTGTGGGGTCAGCTACCCTCCCTACCTAGGAAGTAGACACAAGTCTCCTCTATTCTTAGTTTCCTCAAAGCTTATGTTGTGTTCTACCCTCCAGCCAGAATTCCTTCTCTGCTAAAGGAATTCACCCTGGGAAGATGACAGAGGCTAGGCCTTTCTTGGAGACCATACCTTCCTCCAGTCCAGGTAACCCTACTATAGTTTCTGAGGGCTGGCAATCCTGCAAAGAGGAGAAGGGAGAAGTTCTTTTGGACCAGTCATATTTGGTCCAAAATAACCAGTTAGGCCCAAATAGTTTCTGAATGCTCAAAAAGCCTTTTCTCCCAAGTCTAGGTCTTATGTTCAGTAACACCATTGAATCTCAAAAGCTAAGGACTTTCTTTTTCATAGCATTCCAGCTGTGACAACCCCACTTTTCCCTGGAGCAGGGCATGCCTGGGACTGCAGAGCAGGAGGTTGCAGTGAAGTATGTGGTCTTCCCTTCTACCATCAAATAGAAGGGAAGACCTGGTTACTGTCTCAGAATGTCCTTCTGTCCTGGTGATATTCCTGCCTTTGTGCTAAGTGCCTTAGGCCCATGTAATCCTCAGAACAATCCCAGGAATTAAGTACAATTATTCCCGTTTACAGATGAAGAAATGAAAGCTCAGAGAGAGGACAGGGAACTTGTTCAAAGATTCTAGTTATAAATGGTAGAGAAAGAACTGAACCTAGGATAATGTAATTCTAAAGCCTTCATTTTAAATCCCAACAGTGGTCTCATATCTTGGCCAACAACTGACTCTTCAGGGAGTTTGTTAAAAATAATTTTAATAAAGATCCACCCCAGGAGACTCTGATCTAATTGGTCTGAGATGGAGCCTGGTCATTTGTATTTTGAACAGTCTCTCTAGGTAATTCAGGTGCACACCAAAGTTTGAGAGCCTGCTTTGCCACTTGATTGTGTGGTTTTGGACAAATTACATCATCTCCCAGTACCTTGGTTTCTTCATGTTAAATGGGGGATAATAATATTTCTAACACCATTGAGGTGTTGTGGGAATTAAACGAATTTAAAATGAAAGCACTTGGAAGAGTGTTTGGCATATAATAAATGCTCAATAAGTGTTAAAGATTGTTACTTTTGTTGCCTCTTAGCAGCAACTTAAAATTATCTTTTAGGAGAACCATTTCCTAGACATATTAGAAAAAAGGGTGATTGCCTGCATTTACATCGACTTTTTGATAGTTTTTGTCTCAGGCAGCAATATTCTTTAAGTCTCTTTTCCAAATCTAGGTTTATGCCTAATTTGGATCCCATGGTCTCCTGTGGGCCTACCCATCTAGAGAACATGTTACAAAGGTAAATTGAAATTAAACAGAGGATGTAATGATGATAGCAGGTAAAAGAGAAATAGCTCAATGGTTCTTAACCTTGGTTGCACCTTAGAACTATCTGGAGATTTTTAAACAATTCCCAAGTCACACCCCAGACCCATTAATATCAGAATCTTGGGAGGAGGGCCCAGCCATCAGTATATTTTAATCTCCAGGTGATTCCAGTGTGTAGCTACTGGGCTCCATCCCAGCTCAGTAATCTGTGTTGGAACAAGCCTTGTGCAATCTCGGGACCTCTGGCGTGAACCATTCCATTATCCTCCCAGTGTCCAGGCTTCTGTTTTTGCTTCTCTGCCCAATGGGTGTGACTCAAAGGCAAGAGAGAAGGTGTAGTAACCCTTGGGTCCCTTAAAAACGTGCAAGCAGGTCTGTACTGTATATCAAATAACTGTTTATTCTAGCCAGACCTGCCTGGACCGGGCCAATGAGGGCCCCTCAGCCAAAACGCCTGCTTCTCAAGGGGCAGATGATCCAATGACGAAGGGCCCCACTCGCTCAGCGTGGAGAGTGTCAGTAGTTGCCTAAAATACCCCTTCTCTCTAGTCCTAACTCTGCCCTGGATGCTTCACGGAGGCCAATAATACGTAAACAAGCTCCAAACCAACACATCTGCTTTTCATTTCCTGCGGAATGCTAAAATGAGTCTTTTAAGGTTGCTTAAAATACGTCCTCGCCTCCCGCCCCGCCCCCTGGGGCGGTTGCTCTGCGTCCTCAGACCACCTCAGCGCCTGTCTCCTCCTACACCTGGGTCTCTTCTGCGCAGACTTGGCTTCAAACAATGCTTGCAGTTATTCCTGGCATTGGCTTTTTCGGCTTAGCGCACATTCAATGATATCTTTTTCTTCTGCTGCTTAAAGCACTGTCTTCAGTCTCCTCATTTGTCCCTTTCTCCTCTGGCAAGTATAATGCTATCGACATTTGAAAGTGGCCTGGTTCCCTTGAGTTTGGGAAATGTCCTGGCTGCTAGAACTTGTGTGTGCAGAGACCAGAGCAGGGGCTAACAGGACCCGCTCCCCGGGGGCTCGGCGGCCCCTGCTGGGGAGGTCAGGCGCGTGGGGGCTGGGAAGGGGTGGGACCTGCAGTAAGTCTGAGTTTTCTTCCTAAATTTCAGCCCTTCTCCACGTGACCTCAGCCACGCTAGACTTTGCTCTTCTGTTTAGTATCTGTTAAGTAGTGACCTTTGCCACCAATTAAAGAGAGTGAGGCCCTATTCAGTTGCAAAGAACTGCCAGATTGTAAACAAACTTGGAAAGATCAGTTGTGAGGGAAGCTGGGTAGGAAAGGTGCCCCTATATTCTCCTTTTAGTATCCCAGAGATGCCTCCCTCCTCTTGCTCAAGTCTTACTATACATTGATTCCTCTTCTGTGGCAGAACACTAAACCCCACACTCTCTCCTAGACGTGCTGTCTTGTCCTGTACTTCTGCTTCTCAGGGGCCTGCCAAGAATGGGTTAGATAACAGGACAACAGCTGTTATTGCCCTAATGTATCTTCCCTCCAACTGTCAACAGTATAAACCTCTGAGTCCCTCTTTCTGCAAGGCACTGTGCTATAAGACTCAGCTCTGGACTTTAAAAAGCATATGTTCTCGAAGAGACAGGATGTGTGCACATGCACAGATAACAGCTTGAGACTGCACCAAATGAACCAGATAACAAAGGTTAAAGGAATGTGCAAGTATTCAACAAATATATTAATACATCGAGCACTCATTATGTGCTATATTTTGTTGTAAGCACTGAGGCTAAACCACTGAACAAAAAAGATAAAACTCCTGGCTTCATGGATCTTCTGTTCTAATGAGACAAGACAGAGTGTGAGCAAATAAATACATAATACATCAACTTGTGACAAGTGCTTCAAAGGAAAATGAAGCAGACTGAGGGGGGTAGAATGATAGGGTTGAGGGAAAGTGGTTTTTTAGATGGGAAGACCTCTCAGGTAAGGAGGCATTTGAGTCCAAACCTGAAGAAAGAGGGAGCAAGTCATCTGGGTCTATGGAGGAATTTACCAAGTGAGGGGAATGGCAAGTGCAAAGGCCTCGAGGAGGGCGTGTGCTTGGTGTGTTCTAAGAACAAGTAGGAGAGTGTGGCTGGAGGGTGGTGAGCAAGAGGGTGTGGGCAGATGAGGTCAGAGAGGTGACAGATCATGGAGGGCCTACAGGCAGTAGTAAGGACTTTGAACTTTATTCTGAAGCAATTGGAGGGTTTTCAGCAGAGCAATGACATGATGGAACTTATCTTGGAAGGCTCACTGTGTATCGGGGCTGACTCTAGGAGTGCAAGAGGAGACACCTGAGGCCAGTGAGGAGGGTGCTGCAATAATCAGGTATGAAATGACGAAGGTGATGGTTTAGACCAGAGTGACAGCACGGAGGGCGGTGAGAAGATGTTGGATTCTGAATATACTTTGATATGTTATGATATAAAGAGTTATGATATAAAGAGAGAAATCAGGAATAACTGATTTTTGGCCTGAACTCAAGGTTTTAAATCCATAGGAGGGAGTGGCTACTTCTGGTTAAGATGATCAGAGCAGGATTAATGAAAGACCTGAGATTTGCACTTTGAAAAACTAGTAGGATTTTGTGGCTTGTAAAAACTCTCAGTAGCTTATTCTGAGACTATTTTGTCCCCGGACCCCAGCCCCCTACCCCAATCCCATTCCTTTGTTAAGTTTTAGCAACCTTCTACTCCAGGGGACCTGGGACAGGGGACTCAGCCAGCCCAAGGGAGGTGCGTCTTGATTCATTAGACCAATCATGAAAATTTTGTGCTCTTGCTGGTAATTGGTTTAGAAATGGGCTGGTTTAAGAATGGGCATGTACTGTGAGTTTTGGACAATGGAACAGAAAAGTGAATTCTGGGCCAGACTTGGTGGTTCACGCCTGTAATCCTAGCACTCTGGGAGGGCAAGGCTAGAGGATCACTTGAGGTCAGGAGTTTGAGACCAGCCTGAGCAAGACTGAGACCTTGTGTCTACCCAAAATACAAAAAATTATCCAGGTGTGGTGGCACACGCCTGTAGTCCCAGCTATTCAGGAGGCTGAGACAGGAGGATGGCTTGAGCCGAGGAGTTTCAGGTTGCAGTGAGCTATGATGATGCTACTGCACTCTAGCCTGGGCAACAGAGCAAGACTCTGTCTCAAAAAGAAAAAAAGACAAGTGAACTCTGCAGAAAAGACTTCTGGGAAAATCTCTAAGTTTTTTCAAAAAAGCAAGATGCTCTAGACTTGAGATGTTGTGTAAGGACATAGTGCTTGAACTGCTGTTGCCATCTCACAAACATAAAGGGGAAGTTAAGACAACAGCTGGCATGTGGAGGGCAGCAGAAGGGAAAGATGGAAAAAGGTTGGTTCCTTGAGGACATCGCCGAACCACTCAATTACCCAACCCTGGAACTGTAGCACTTCTGGACTTCTCATGTGAGATTTATAAAATCTCCTTATTATGAAATGCTTTTGAGTTGGGTGGTTTGTATAATATTTGAAGTGGAAAGTACATCATTTTAGATAGGCCATAAAGACTTTAGGTGGGAAGACACAGCAAAAGCAAACCACTCTGAGGCAAGATTTTCTTTGAGACAAGAAAAATCACATTTGGGGAAGATTGGTGGAATAATTTGACATTCGTTCATGAAGTCATTCGATAAATATTCGTTGAACCCCTACTAAGCACCAGGCATTGTTCTAAGATCTAGGATACTGCAGAGAACAAGGTAGACAGGGTCCCTCTTATGGAGTTTATTACCTCGTGGAGGAAAGATGGGGGCACATGGCTGCTGTATTGGGCAGCACAGGCACAGGGTTATGGCCCAGGAAGGCCTGATTCACGGAAGCCATGTCAGGATAAAACTGTAGGCTTTACCAGTGGTCTCCTGCTTCTGCTGCTCTGCTCTGGATTCATTCTCTAAAAGAGAATTAGGTCAAAGGGCAAAGAGTTAATTTAATAAAGTTAATTTACTTAATTTAGTGAAATAAATGCTTCTTTTAATCTGCTTCTCTTTGGTAACTAGCAAAATCAAATATTTTTCATGTGTTTATTAATATTTGTTCTTTTGTGAATTGTTTTGTTAGGAGTTTTTGTTCAGTTATTAGCTAAAGTCTTAATGAGATTCTTCTTATCAACTTTTGTGAGTTCTTGAGATAATATTAATCTTTTTTGGTCATGTTTGTTGTAAATATGTCTTCTAGTATATTGTTTGTCCTTAATTTTGGTGATATTTTGCATATAAAATTGCTTTTAAAAATGTTTATGTAATCAAGCATATTTTCTCTGTAGTAATACTACCGCTGCTAAGTATAGAGTCACCTTCCCACTAGTGTTTTGATAAATATGCAATCCTATTTTCTTCTGGGCTTCATAGTTTTAAATATATTTAAGTCTTCAAATCAAATGGAATTAATTTTAGTGTATAGTATAAGGTGTGGGTTTAGCTGGGTGTGGTGGCTCATGGCTGTAGTCCAAGCTACTCAGGAGGCTGAGGTGGGAGGATCACTTGAGGCCGGGAGTTTGAGACCACCCTGGGCAATATAATGAGACTTTGTCTCTTTAAAAATAAAAAATATATATATTTAAAAATTTTAAAAGGTGTGGGTCTAAATTCTTCCATTTCTCCCAAATTGCTGACCAGCTATACCTATACCATTTATTGAAAAATCTATGTTATTTTATTATATTGTGATAGCTTCATCATGAACTAAAATTCTTATGAAAATTAGGGTATATTTCTGATCTTTCTATTATATTCCAGAAATCTGTCTATTATTATTTTTTTTAGAGACAGAGTCTTGCTCTGACGCCCAGGCTGGAGTGCAGTGGCACAATCATAACTCACTGCAACCTCAAACTCCTGGGCTCAAGAGACCCTCCTGCCTCAGCCTCCTGAACAGCTGAGACTGCATGTGTGTACCACCACACCTGCCTTATTTTTTAATGGTGTCTCTGTCTGCTACCCAGGCTGGTCTTGAACCCCTAACCTCAAGTGATCCTCCTGCCTCAGCTTCCCAAATTGCTGGGATTATAGGCATGAGCCACTATGCCCAGCCAATCTGTCCTATCTATTCTTACACCAAGATTTCAATACTTTATTTTTGTTGTTTTATAGGTTTTCACCTTTGATAGATTTTGTTCACTCTCCCCAACACGTTTTCTTTCTTGTCTGTTTAGAATTTTCCTTTTCCTCCTTTCTTTTGTCATATGTTTAAAAACATCCTTCTGGGATTTTTACCAAGATTCTGCTAAATCTTTAACTTAAATAGTAGGAAGCACATGTTTATATAATATTTAGGCTTCCCATCCAGGAACTTCTATTTTTCCATTCATTCACATCTTTTCAGACAAAGTGGAAGGTTTTGTACTTTTCTTTATAAAGAAGTGTATGTATATATGTATGTATGTTTGTATACACACATAGTATCTTAGACTGGGTGCCATAGAAACAGACTCTGAGTTGGAGAGTTGTCTGCAGAAGGTTTTTATAAAAGATACACCTGTAACAAGCTAGCCTGCAATGCAGTTGCAACTGGGACCTTACCTGATTCTAGCGTGGGAGGTGGTGGTGAAGATTGGGGGAGATGCTCTGGAGCTGGAATGGGACTTCAAAGTTTAGCAGTTTACAATTAAAATACAACCTTCGAGTGGATCAAAATGCCCAATTCAGCCTACCATTACATGTTCTTTCTTTAGACAAACCGCAAAGATACCAGATTATCAAGAGCTGCTCAGGAAGCTTGAAATCAGAACAAGGAGTGAGCTCACTCAAGAAGTGTCTCTTAGCTAAGGCAGGTTATCGCTATCCAAGGCTGGAAGTATACATGGAAGTCTGCTTAGCAAAGAGATCCCCCTTTAGCAGTGTTTAGGGGGTAGTGGCATTTTTGCCTGGCTGCTTAATTCCTTCATGTGCATTAGGTCTTTTTCCAAATAGGGTTCAAGTTTCTGTTTACTGCACTATTATTGCATTCTTCTTCTGCCTCCCTGAAATTACTCCTAGAGCACCTGGACTGGAATGCTGGCTCTTCTTAATCTCATCAGGCACAAATTACAACCTCTAGATTTACCTCCATATATACAGCTAATCACATTTGTGGTGTGGGGATCTTACTAATTTAATTTTGAGATCAACTTTATTTCCAGTTTTTTGGGAGGCAACTTATTGCTATCTTTAAGGATTGACAATGGCTTCTATAAAGTCATCATTTAATATGCTGTCCAATATTAGGTACTCTTTACTATATTAAAAAGACTCTGAACTCAAGGGTTGGGATCTAGGAATAAAAAAAAAAAAGACTCATTATATCTTTATAAACATTTACAAATGAATGTATATTGAATATTAAATACTATTTTAACATTTATGGAAAACAAATTTTTTGAGCTTAATATTTTGTGATATTCTCATTTAAGGTATTTGATTTGGGGAACTAACCTCTCCTTCTATTAATGAATCATTCTGAATAGCTAATATATGCACACAGCACAAAATTCAGAAGGTACAAAGAAGTATACAATGAAAGTTAGTCTCCTTTCCTCCCCTGGCTTCCATCCACTTAATTCCCCTCTTTAGGGCAGCTGATGTTATCAGTTTCCTGTGTATCATCCGGACATGTTTTATGCATTTTCAAGTATCCTTTCCCCCACCTACGCAAACACAAATAGTTGCATGGCATTCTGTATGATTCTGCATATTGTTTTTCTTGATTAACAAGATTTATTTGATATTTCCATATCATAGATGGAGAACTGTTTCATTCTTTTTAATGGCTGCATATAATTTGATATGAATATGATAATTTATTTATCAGTTCCTTACTGATGGACAATTGGGTAGTTTCTAGCCAATTTACTTTTCCAAACAATGCTGTAACTAGCAACTTTATGAATGTCATTTTGCATACAGGGAGGTATATTTGTCGGATAAATACCTAAAAGTGGAGTAGTTGGGTCAAGTGCATTTTTAGGTTTGAAAGTTATTGCCAGATTGCCTTCCATAGCTTTATCCCATTTATAGTCCCATCAGCAGCAAATCAGCGTGCTGGTTTTCTTTTTTTTTTTTTTGGAGACAGAGTTTCACTTTGTTGCTCAGGCTAGAGTGAGTGCCGTGGCGTTAGCCTAGCTCACAGCAACCTCAAACTCTTGGGCTCAAGCAATCCTACTGCCTCAGCCTCCCAAGTAGCTGGGACTACAGGCATGCGCCACCATGCCCGGCTAATTTTTTCTATATATATTAGTTGTCCAATTAATTTCTTTCTATTTTTAGTAGAGACGGGGTCTCGCTCTAGCTCAGGCTGGTTTTGAACTCCTGACCTTGAGTGATCCACCCACCTCGGCCTCCCAGAGTGCTAGGATTACAGGCGTGAGCCACTGCGCCCGGCCTCGTGCTGGTTTTCTTTTGACAATATTGGATATTGTCAAGCTTTTTGATCTTTGTCAATTTAGAGGTGGAAAAATGACATCTCATTGTACTTTTAAAGCACATTTATCTTTAAGAATGAAGTTGAGTTTTTCATATGTTTAAGAGCCATTGGTATTCTATTTTAAAGCTAAAGTTTGTAGCATAGTATGATTTGGCCTTGCATCTCAATTTTTGCCTTACCCAGAACATGCCTTTTCTAGCTCTATAACTTTTGCATCAGTTTTAGGTTACTTTTGACTGCAAGTAGCATATAATCCTGACTCAACTGACTTTTACAATAAGGAAAATCTATTAGCTTACACTACCTCATGTCCTAGGATAGAGTAGCTCTAGGGTTAGTTAATTCAGGGGCTCATCAAGGTCATTGAGGACATTGATCTGTCTTTCTGCTTTGCCATGCTCCAGCTAGATTACCTCATGGTCACAAGATGGCTGCATCACAGACAGGTATCCCATTAACACAATAAAGCATCCACTAGAAGAAAAAGATGTTTCTTACCATGAGTCTTTTTTTTT
>VBSM01002121.1:4139749-4159699 GCA_008086735.1 Cheirogaleus medius | reverse complement strand
TTCTTAACCAATAACTGGCAAGGATCCTCAGACCATCTGATTGGCTCTTGGTAATTAGGATTTCCCCCTAAGCTATACAGAGTAGTAGACAACACTCCTTCTCCATGCCCCCTCAAAATAATTGGTGTACTGCAAGCAAGGAAAATGGGGGGATTGGTTACAGGGTAAAAGATCAACTGTAACTGCTGCAGATTTGTTTATACTGTCCCCTTTGCCTGGAACAGCTCTCCTCTATTTATCCTGCCATCTAACTACTATTCTTCTTTCAAGTATAGGCTCAGGCGACTCCAAGGAAACCATCTTTATCCCCTCTAGGTTGGGTAAATAACTTCCTTCTGCTTTTTAGCAGCCTGGGCCACCTTCATCACACGGCATTGTAATTCTGGTTTCCCTGCTCAGCCCACCACCACCCTGAAGCTCCTTGAGGACAGGGACTGGGTCTCATTGTACCTGTAACTCTAGCCCCTAGGACAGTGCACCGCACCAGGCATACACTTAACTCATGCTTGCTGAATAAAATCTATTTCCTAGTATTTTATTTTAAAATTTCAAGTCGAGATTCACAGCAGAAATCAACTTACAGTTTTTTGAGTGTGGATGATCTGATGGTGGGGATTTGGAATTAGCATTATTTTTTCCACATAAAGCAAACTAGAGAGTTTCCAGAACAAGTTATTTAACTTGTGGATTATTAGTTCCTTAAATGCTCAGAAGCTTGACAAGTATTTCCTGAACACATGCTGTGTGTTCGGCACTGTACAAGTTGGCATTTTCTACCAGAGTAGTATTCAGAGCTTGTCTCTGAATGTGTAGTTTATGCTTTAAGGCAGCATTTTTCAATCGTCAGTAATAAAATCAATTTCGTGGGTCAAAACTATCATTAAAAGAAAAAAAAAAGAATGCAATGGAGTGGAACAAAATATATCAGAGCACATCACTCTCGGTAAAACTTTTGTTCGAGTTACATATGTGTGTGTGTGTATATGTGTGTGTGTGGGTGATTTACTAAGTCAAGATATAAAATGTGTTTTTTACTATGTGTCACATTTTTAAAAGTTTAAAGCCATTGCTCTAAGGGTCAGTATATTTTTTTCCTTTCTCATTGAAGTATGTGTTTTTCTTCTCTCAGTGTCTGTGCTCCCTAAAAAAGGGCAAAGATAGCAATTTGAGATTCTGCTTCCCACACCACACTCACACCCTGGCCACCTCCCGCCCTTGAATTTGTTAGCCTGACACAGACTCTAGAGTCAGGAGGCAGAAGTTCAATTCTCAGCTCCAGGACATACAAACTCAGTAGCTTTGGGTAAGTCACTGGACCTTTCAGAACATCTGTTACTCTCTTGTGGCATGGAGATAACAATAATACCTGCTGCACAAAGCAATTAAGAGGATAGAGTGAAATATGTGAAAATATTATGTCGTGTAGTAAACTTCCTTTAGGTCCCCAGAGGAGAAAAGCAAATTTCATTTGTAGGTTAAAAAAAAAATTCTGTCTCCTGTGAATAGAGGAAGGACCTCAGTTAACGGCCTCACAGAGGAAGTTGAAAGGGACTCTAATACCCAGGAGCTGCAGATATTTGAATCAAAAAAGGGGAAAAATCAAAGGAAAAAGATCAGGACTCTCCCAGTTTTCCAATGAGCGGTTATTTTTCACCGCTCCATGGTGTGCACTGTGGGAGGGTGTGGAGGTTCTGCTGTGCACATTGCGGAGTCAGGACAGGGGAGAAGTTGTTGACAATGTTCCCTTTTCATAATCTTTGCAGGTAGGACCAGCCAGTGGACTCCGTCCTCCCTTTCACCCTTGGCAGGGGGTGTGGTGGGGTCATCCCCTCTGGAGATCACCTGGTTGGAAACTGTGGTTAAGGGTGAGGTGGGGTGGGGTTCACAGGAGAGGAAGCCAGTCTAAGTGGCTGGTCTCTCGTGAGGGTCATATCTCACACTTCTGAAATTCTGTCTTCTGCGCCTGTCTCCGAGCAGCCATCACAGTGGAGTAATTGGGCACAGGCTGTCCTGTGGCTCATTTGCTCCAGCTAAGAGCAGCCTGCTTCCCTTGCAAACACTCTGCAGCCTTCACTGCCTGGGTCCTGTTGTCAGCTGTATTAATAGGGACCATGGATAAGCGTCCTTAAATAAAAAGTTGTTTTTACTTATTTATTGTTACTGTTGAACTGCTGAGACTTGGGAGAAAGATTCTGTATGGGCTCTTCCCCTCCAGCCCACCCCAGCACGCATGCGCACACACACAGACACAGACACAGACAAGCACACGCGCACACACTTTGAGACAAGGTGAGGAAGCTGGGAAGCTGGTTCACCTTGGCAGGCAGCAGGCAGCAGAGCAGCAGAGGTTGCTACCTACCTAGGCTGGGATTTGTCCTTAACTGACCTAAGAGAATGCAGAATACGAAGAGGGAATCCCAAGTGTTAGGTAGAGACTAGGGATCCCCAAGAACCCAATGGTTCTTTGATTGGTTGGTTTTTCCAGTCACTCTGTTCTCGAGTCTCATCCAGGATCGTGACACCTCACTCCCTGTTCTCTAACACACATTGAGCCTGCCTTGGCCCCAAGGGTGCCAGGGTGCACCAGCACGCTCAGTGGAAGAAGGCAGCAGAACAGGCAGGGCAGTCACACCCACTGCCGACATGGGGGGAGGAGAAAGCCTCCGGCCATGTGTGAGCAGCTGCTGCTCGTCTCCCCAGCACAGCCGGCTGCGTGCATTTGCCAACGTTGTCTCTAGCTGTGCTTTCTCAAGGCCAGCAGTGACCTTTTAGCCACCAGGTCCAGTGGCCTTTTCTCAGGCCTCATCTTCCAACTGACCAGCCCCTCTTTCTTAAATGCTTACCATAGTGAGCTAGTTCTACCCCTACTTCTGTGACAACTCTTTCTTTGGTTCTTTTTTTCCTTTTTTCCACATTCTAAGTTTATATCTTTCCCAATCCTCTATATTTAGCCCTTTTATTCCTCTACTGTTTCTCTCTCTAGTTTCCTTTGCCACTAAAGTAGTATTTTGTCAAGACTTTATTTTTTTCAAGAAACTGTAACCTACTCCAAATAGGTTAGGCAAAAAGGAGTTTACATTCTGAGATGTCACAGGGCCCAGTAGAAAAGTGTGGGTGGTCTGGGCAGGGGCTACACCCAGGGCCCAGGAGTCTCCTGGGAAGCCAGGCAGAGTTTGTTGAGGCCCTGGTTTCTGCTTTCTACTTGTCTGATCACATTCTGCTTCCTGGGTATCTCTTTATCTCTCCTTTCCTCTCCTTTCCTGGGCCACCATCTTACCTGGGGCTTTCATGACCTCTTCAGTGATTTCCCTACTGTTGGTTGCATCTTTCATCCAAGCTATCTTATTTCACCAATTAAACCCTCTGCCTCAGGTCCCATGCTCTAGAGAGCCCCACTCTGGTCCACTTTGGCTGCACCTCTCCTGATGTAATGAATCCAAAAGGCCAATGGATGTTCCCATCCAGAGCCTGTGTTCCCTACTTCCTGGGCCTGGGCCAGCTTCTTCTCCAGGCACATTCTCCTAAGGACAGACCACACCACTACTGTACTTTTCCGTGGGCCTGAAAGGTGCCCAACAAGTAGTTGTTTGTTGGGGAGGGGTGTGATGAGGTGGGAGTGGGAATGTGGATGGAGCTTGGACATGTTCATGTGAACGTACTTGTCATGGCCCCTTGTCATGTGGGACAGAGTGTGGGCCAAGAAAAGGAGTGAGGGTGGCTCAGGGCCCAGGCCCCAGGGGCCAGCTCTCTCCATCCTACCATATTCCTGCATGGAACTCTGAGAAGTTTAAGAGTTTTATATTTGAACCTGGCCTTCTAAGTTAGCTCTTTTCTTTCCCTTTTAAAGAGGTGTATATTTGTGTGTGTGTGTGTGTGTGTGTGTGTGTATGTGTATGTTTTGTGTTTATGAAGGTATATTTGTCAGTATAAGGGAATGGAAATATTTTATTTAGCAGTTTGTTAGTATAATTTATAACTTTTAGACATGTGGTATGTGGACCTCCATTTGTACTCATGTCCTGGGCCCTGAGATGTTAGGGGCAAATCTGTATTTCACTATGGTCAGATTTAAAAAAATATATTCCCCAAATAAAGCTCTGACTATGTCATCACCTGCCTCAAAGGTTTTGATGGTGACTACCACTGCTTACTGGGAAGTAAGTGGCTCTGGTTGTTCATTACTCAGGATGAAACTGACAGTCAAGTCTAATGAAAGGGGCCTGTCTTTCATTAGAAAAAGGGCCAGCCCAGGCTAGAGTTGATGACAATTCCCTGGGGAAGCTTAGAGGACAGGGCCAGAGCAGCCCAAGAACCAGCAATGGGAGCCCTGAGCAGTTAGAGATGATATAAGTTTGTGCAGTTAAGGATAGGAAACTCAAAGACAAGTCAAGATA
Organism: Cheirogaleus medius; assembly: GCA_008086735.1. Lineage (NCBI taxonomy): Eukaryota > Metazoa > Chordata > Mammalia > Primates > Cheirogaleidae > Cheirogaleus > Cheirogaleus medius. Next base: position 4,155,305 of record VBSM01002121.1, on the reverse strand, counting down.
AGTGGTCAAGAAGTGGCCAGTGTGAAGCTGTTGAGGAGAATAGGGCACACACCAAGGCACAGAAGACTTGATTCCTGAGATCACTTTTTTGCATCTGTTCCAGATCTCCCTGTAGTTCCCATGTGCTAGAACTTGTCCTACCCTAATCCATGTAAGGCACTTCTAGAGGGTAGGAGTGGACCACGGGAACTTGGCTTAGTACGTAGCAACAGCCTCTAAGGAGCAACTCAGGACCACAATGAGCATATAGTGTGCATAGTCAATTTCCTACTGAATGTCTTTTAAAAGATCAGATTTGGGGAACACACTATTTAGACCAAGAGAAAGGATAAATAGGTAAGACTGGAAGTGGGGGGAGGTGGACAAGGCAAGATGAGGTTCCATAACCTTCTCCACACTTCTGAGGTTGAGTCAGGTGCTCATGCTGGGAAGGAAGACAGCTGAATCCAGGATCAGCTTCTGTTCAGCACAGCTCCATCTGCCAGTACAGATAACTTGTGATATTTTCATGCCAGATGTGGAAGGATCAAGAGCTTCACAGAGGAGCTGTTGTTAAGCTTGAGAGACAAAGAGGCAATTTTTAAAATAGGAGATATGGTGGAATGTATATTCTAGGAAAAGCCTTGAGTATAAAACTTTAAAAAGAAAACCACATGCACAGCTTTCCTAGACTTCAAAATCAGGCATTAAGGACAGTCTCCAAAATCCAGACATCAGGCTGTTCTTTTACATAAAATTGCTTTATCTCAAACTCATTGATGTGGGCTCTAACAGAAGGAAGGGGATGCTGATGTCTTAGAACACTGCCTGTGAGGAGGTCGCAGAGCTCACTTGTGCAGTGCTTCTTAAACCATAGCATGCATCGGAAACACCTGGCGGTACTGGTTCAAAATACAGGATTTACAAGACTTTTTTTTCTTATTTATCTTCTGTGGTTTGAATGTGTCCCCCAAATTTCATGTGTTGGAAATTTAATCTCCAAACGTGGCTGTATTGAAAGGTGAGGTGATTGGATCACGAGGGCTCTGCCCTCAGGAATGGATTAATCTATTCGCAGACTAATAGATGAATGAGTTGTCACGGGAGTAGAACTGGTGGCTTTATAAGAACAGGAAGAGAGACCTGAGCTAACACGTTAGCACACTTAGCCGCCTCACCACATAATGCCCTGTGCCACCTAAGAACTCTGTAGAGAGTCCCCGCCAGCAAGAAGGCTCTCATCAGATGGGGCCCCTCTGCCTTGGACTTCTCAGCCTCCATAACTATAAGAAGTAAATTCCCTTTTCTTTATAAATTACCTAGTTTTGGGTATTCTCTTGCAACAGAAAATAGACTAGTAATACATTATCCAAATTATCTCTTGAAAGCAATTATAGTAAGGATCTTGCTTTTAACAAAGAAAAAAATTATTTTGTTTTTTAAATTAAAAAACAAAAAAACTACTTTAGCAATACCACTAAGTGAAAATAAAAAAAGTTAGGAGAGAGCAAAATTAAGTAAATTTCCCCATCATTAACTTAGAAATAGTAATAAGAGCAAAATGTTATAAAGGTTTCCTCAGTTCGGGTTCTAGCAAAAAATAGTTGGCCTTAAACTGAGTCATGTGAAAAGAGTGTAATAGAGGCACTATCTACACAGCGTGGGCTGGGCTTAGACCTAGCAAAACGGACAGCGCACTCCAAGGTAACAGTGCGGAGCCATTACCACCGCTAGGCCTGTCAGGGCAAGGGGGCGGAACCCACTAAAGGAACCTAGAAAGAAAGCTGATGGGCCTGGCACTGGTATCTCAGGCCTGTAATTTGGGAGGCCGAGGCAGGAGGATCGCTTGAGCCCAGGAGTTTGAGACCAGCCTCGGCAACACAGTGAAACTCCATCTCTACAAAAAACGAAAACAACCAACTGGGTGTGATGGCCTGCACTTATAGTCCCAGCTACTCAGGAGGCTGAGGCAGGAGGAGTGCTTGAGCCCAGGCGTACAGGCTGCAGTGAGCTATGATCACATCACTGTAGTCCAGCAGCCTGGGTGACTGAGCAGGACCTTGTCTCAAAAAAAAAAAAAAAAAAAAAAAAGAAAAGAAACAAACAAAGAAAGAAAAACGCTGACAGAGAGGGCAAACTGGCAGGAAGGAACCAGAGAAATAAATCTGCCAACCTCATCGGCCAACCCCCCAGAGACTGGAGGGCAAAGGCAGCCCACTGACACAGTCCTTGTGACTCAGCCTCCTGGGCAGAGAGCAGGGTGGGGAGGCGGGAGAGCAGCAAATGGAGAAAATGCAACACTCCAGCAAGGGGCCTGGAGTGACTGTAGTGTATCTTAAGCACTGAAGAAAACAGTAAAGAGATTTCTTTTTCTATCATCTTGCTTATATAACCCTGCAGTATGTTTATAAGAAATATAACATCATTAAGGTCATGGTTTTGTATTGTTGATGGTTGGGGCAGAATCCTATGCCCCACTGTCAACCTATAGAATCAAGTCTCATTCTGGAAGGAGACCAGAATCTGAACTTTAAACAGGTACTCCAAACGATGCACATTTAGCTTTTAGAACCACTGAGCTATAAAATGAAAGGTGGAGCGGCAGCAGTGCTCTTGTTATAAAAGTAAAACTATGGTGCTCAAATGGTGGTAGTGTTCACCAGGGGTGGGGGGGGGCAAGACCCACATCATAGGGATGTGGCGAGCATTGTCGGGGGGATGGGCATACCTCTAACCCTTCTTAGGGAGAGGCAAAGATATACAATGTATCCAAAATGTAAAAAAAAAAAAATCTTATGTTGGATGGAGGGCAGGCGGGAGGGGGGAGGAAGTGTAGAGTTACATAATGTGTTCCTTGCCTGGGCCACCTGGGGATTGGACTCGCTTGAAGCTCTGACATGTGGGGGGGGAGGGGTGGTAGGGGCAATGTATGTAACCCTAACAATATTTGTACCCCCATTATATGATGAAATAAAAGCAAAAAAAAAAAAAAGTAACAGAGTCATCTATGTTGTGAAACAACTCTGCACAATGTACGTATGCATGTGGACAAGGACGGAACAGAGAGCAAATGAAAACAAGTTATTAGCAAGAGTTTTAAAACTTTTTTTTTTCTGTAATAATGTTCATATAAGAGCTTATTGAATGAAAACGCTTTTTAGAGAACTTCGAGCAGGTGGAACATTCAGGTCAGCACACGGTCTGACTCTGCTACTGGGGAATCCCTGAAACTCAACCACAGTATCTGTTTTCTGTTCACAGAGTCCCCAAAGTCTCCTAAGTGAGATTAGTCCTGAAACAAACATCCAGAGGGAACATCTGTAGCCTGAAAGAGGAAGGCCAGACCTTGACCTGGCTTCACAGGGCCCTAGATGTCTTTTAGGTACCAGCAGGCTCAGCTTGTCTCTGCTCCTGGGCTGAATGGTTGAACTTTCCAGGCTTGGCCTGGAGAGGCCCCTCCTATTGGCTGCCTTGTCACAGTTTCCAGAAGGTGCAGGTTACCTGCCCAAGGTAACCTTAAACTGCAGAATTGTACTGGGAATTTCCAAGGCAGTACAGTTAGCTCTGTGGCTGTGTCTCCACAAAGGCCCCGGTCTTCTTTCTATGAGTGGTTTGTTGGCAACCTATAAAGCCTGGGACAGGGAAGGGCAGGCTCCAGGGCCCAGACTGGCTTCCAAGCCAGCGAGTTAGTTGCCTGCAAAGAGGAAGTTCTGGCTTGTAAGGCTTCAGGGGCAGGGAGACAGGCCTTCTCTAACTCCAACTGTCAGAAAATGCTCATTATATTCTATGAAAAGGGACTCCCAGTGTCTTCTGGGCTGACACAGAGAAAAACTATTTATTTCTCAGCTATAGTTTTCTGAATTAGCAAGCTTGGGCTAAAGCAGAGAAAAGCAGATCCAAGACAATCATGTGACGGAATTACACCTGCTGAGATAAAGAACAGTGCTACTCCCCAAGCAAACATTCTTGCAGACTCTGCATTGCAAACTCTGGCTCAGGAGGCACTGGGCTAATTTGTCTTTTGCCAACTAAAGGCAAATGGAGGAGGGCAGAGCCTGGCAGCGTCTCCAGCTGCCTGGTGATTTGAGGATCACTCTAACTACTTCCCTCCCCCACCTCCCCCTCCCCCACTGATGCCTAAATAACAGATATGAATTGGCTCCACTTCTCCAAGGAGCAAAGAAATGCATATCTCTACTTTTCCAAATCAAGTGAACTTATGCCCTGATCCCTACCTTGGCCTGGCTGGTGAGATCTCCAATATTAATTATTATTGAAATTTTCTTTTCTGCTTTTCCCCAACAGGACTGAACTAGAATCCAGGGGCCTACTTGATTACAGAAAAATGGGGCACGGGACTAAGTTAGTCAATAAATAGCCACCATTACTAACGTTGCTGTTTTTATGTGATGCAGCTATTGGACTTAAAGGGTTTTGCCTCATAGTGTTTACTTTGCCTGCAGGCTCTGCCACAGGGGCCCTTGTCCATGTTTTCAAAGTATTATAGTTAGAGATTGTCCCTAAGGCATCAATCCCGTGCCAAGTTTTGGTGGTGGTGGTGGTAGAAGGAGTTTTGAGGAAACTTTAGACCTTTAGATTTAGACACCCTCTGCCCCAATAATCTGGGTCAGGGTCCCCTATTTTTTGTTACAGATAATTAATATTTTCTCATTTTCATGTATATAGCCATGTAAAGAGCTTAGAACATCCTGCCCCCCTCCTGGTCTTTCAACCAGGCTGCTGCCCCTAAGACCCTCCTGCATACGGAGACATTCTGACTGCCAAGCGCCAACTACTCCCCCAGACACCTGCAACCCCCAGAGCCCTGCTCAGAAAAGGCACAGGTCTCCACTATTTGAGGGTGCCTCCTCTTTAATTCCTCCCAGACTTGTGGATTCTACCTCTCTCCCATCCAGGAAGCCCCAGTTTCTCTCCACCCATCCCCATCTGTCCTCTAGGGCACCTCCAGCTGAATTCCTTCTTGGGTTTGACCCCTGCATTGTAGAGAAGCTGTTAGCTAACGGCTGCCACCACCTATCCACCCCAAGACAAAAGGAGGAACTAAGACCACTGAACACAAAGCCTTGGCTGCCTGGGGAGCTAGGAGGTTAGTAAATAGAAAAAGAAATTGGTTTTTTTTCCCCCCTTTTTCTTTCTCCTTCCTCTACAGCAGAAAGGAAAATAAGCCTCATTCAATTATCATCCATCATTCGATTATCATTCTGTCACCCGAGAGTCACTCCTTTGGGTGAGACACTGCTGTCTCAAGGGATCCCGTATTAGGATGTCCCCCCCTTGGGAGAGGAGAGGAAGTGTGGCCAACACCTTACCATAAAGAGGTTCACCTGACACTTCCTGATGGGGCAGGTGGGAGAAATTGGGTGGGGCATTTAGCGAGGCCCAGCTTTCCGCGCTTTGTAGTCACGTCCAGTGGATGGCTGTGTGGCTGGCTCCATCAGCGAGGCCGACCAGGAAGCCTTCTCTTTCGGTTGAAGGTAAGTGTGCAAGTTTCCTGTGGTTTGCTAGGGCTGGGCCGCCACAGCCTTGGCAGGCAGCAAGGTGGGGTGATTCGCTTTGATATCAAACCACCTGGGAGTTATTGCTGTTTTGTAAGAAACAAAGACCCAAAGGTCAAGTTTAGAAAGAGCAGGGTATCAGAACACCAGCTCGTGTATCTGGCAGAGGCACTGAGGCCAGATGCCACTACTGCTGGCCTCCTTCAGTGCCACTGGGGTGGGAGTCAGAGATATAACTTCATTCAACTCACCTACTTAGGGTAAGCACTGAGGTAAAGTTCTCCTCAGGAGAGCTAAGAACCACTAGGCAGCTTTGGGGGCTCCTCTGGATTAGCAAAAGCCACGACGAGCACTGACTCTAGCTGGAACCAGTTTCCTTCACATACTAGGTGTGTGATCTTGGCATTTACTTATGTCCCATGCCTCAGTGTTCTCATCTGTAAAATGGGGTTAATAACATACCTACTCCATAGGTGTGTTACAGGGATTTGTTAGTATATTTAAAGCACTTGGAAGCGTGCCTGGCTCATAGCAAGTGTTATATAAATGTTAACTGCTCTAGTTATTGTTGTTGTCTACAGAAGCCAGATGTGGACCACAGAGCCAGATGCCTCAGGCAAGCCTCTGGAGCTGAAACTAGAAAGAGTTATTTTTACTTGTTCCGAGTTTGCCTAGGGCTACAGATGAGATAATCGCTGTAAAACACTTTGAGCTTCACTGAGACCGGCAAAGTACCCAGATTCCCCACTAGAATATAGGAAAGAGAAGCTATTTCTTTTGGGCTCTGTAGCCTATGTAGACCCTCCTCTTAGGTGGTTGAAATACCCTCTGAAGGGCCCTGATTTGAGAGGCCCCAACACATCTCCATCATGGGCTTGCCTCAGTGTCTAAAATGTTCTCAAGTGATTCCAGTTCTTAACAGGGAACCTAGTCTACAGTTGGACTGTGTATGAATCCTGGCTCCATCACTCACTAGCTGCATAATCTGGGAGAAGTTGCTTAATCTTTGCACCTCAGTTTCCTCATCTGTAAAAGTGAGGGTAATGATGGTATCCTCTTGACAGAGTGTCCAAGAATCAAATGAAACAATATGTGTAAAAATTTAGCAAAGTGTCTGGGACAGGCACTCCGTAACTGATGGTGATGGTGGTTTGACTAGAGAAGGCATAAATTGGAGATTTAATAAGTATTAGTGGATGAAGCTGGAGGACATTGTGTTAAGTGAAGTAAGCCAGGCACAGAATGACAAATAACACATGATCTCACTCTTACGTGGAATCTAAAAAAGTTGATTTCATAGAAATCAAGAGTAAGAATAGTGGTTACCAGAGACTGGGGAAGGTAGGGGGAAGGAAGTATGGGAAAGGTTGGTCAATGGGTAAAAAAGTCATAGTTAGGAAGAATAAGTTCTGAGGTTCTACTACATGGTAGGGTGATTATAGCAAATAACAATGTAGTATATATGTCAAGATAGCTAGAAGAGAAGATTTTGCATGTTATTTCTTCAAAGAAATGATAAATGTTTAAAGTGATGATATGCTAACTATCCTGATTTGATCATTATACAATATACACAGGCATTGAAACATCACACTGTATCCCATAAATATGTACAATTTTGTGTAGATTATGCATAAAAAAATTAATAAATACTGAACCACAAATACTCAATTTTTTAACATTTTATAATAAAATTAACAAGTATACAAAAATGTTGAAAAACTAATACAATGAACACCTTTATACATACTATTTAGATTCACTAATTATTTTATCTATTTCTTTGCGCTTTTGTCTTTTGCTGTTTTTTGTGTGTTTTGTGCTGTTATTGCTGTGTGTGTATGTATATTTTATTCTCAATAATTTGAAAGTAAGTGGCAAGCATCATGACACTTCACCTCTAAATACTTCAGCATGTAGCTCCCCCAATAAGGACATTCTCCTACATAATTACAGTACTATTGCCACATCTAAAACAACTGACAATGATTTTTAAATATTAATTTTATAAGCCCATATTTTCTCAAAATTTTCTCTGCAAAAGGGAAACGATAAATGCTGCAGAAGAGTCATAAAGATTATGGGCAATGAAGGAAGCATGATGCAAGAGCTTTGGAAACTGTAAGGTGCTACATGATCACATGAGAGTGATTCTGCAGAGGGTTTTCAAGTGTAAGGAAGCTCTACAGATGTAAGGGATTAATATAGATCTTGTACGGATATTTACTGGGACTAAATTACTATAGTCCTAAGGAAGGACACCTACTGACTCATACAAACTCAATATTTTACATTAAAATTAAATTATAAGTCCCATTCCCCCCTCCACAGGAATCCAGGTTAGTGGGAATCTGGGTATTTCCTTAATTTGCTTTGGATGTTGTGGTAGGTCCTCTTCCATCCCCACTTTATTCATTTTCAACAGCTGTTTGAAATACTTGCTTTATTTTGCTCCAGAACTTGTTGCAGCATATCTTGTTTCAACAACCCTCTAGCCTGCCAACGGAGCTTTGGTTTTGCCAGTTGTGATGACTCTAAAGCTCTTTGTCAATTCTTTTTAGTCCTGGAACACCTGATCAGCTAGTTGGGTTGCATGTTGCTTTAACCACTGAAGAGCAGATCCCCAGGCTTTGCTATGTTTTACAATCTACAATTTAGTTATGATTGCTTTAACAAGTGTTCCTTGCCAGAGCTGCAAATAGTCCCTGTCAACATTTGTTTGCTCATCTCTTTACAATTGCACAATCGTCTCTTCTAAGGAACTCCTGGTGTTTCCAGTTTAAAGGGGGACTATTTAAGGGAAAGAATATAGAAATAAATGAACTCAGAATTGAGCTAATGGCTCAATGGATTACAAATTGCTTTAGGGTTGAGGGTGATATATGCCAGGATAAACAATTAGTATGCATAAGAATCTCCTGGAATTCATAATAAAAAGGCAGATTTCTGGACCCTGACCCAAGATATCCTCTGATTAAGAATTTCTGCAGTGGATAATGGGATTCAGGACACACTACCTTGGTATATTGGACATTTTATGCTTAAGGAATTTGAAAAATGGCTGGTGTAGGAAAGACTTTCTGACCTTCCCCTGTGTGAGAGGTGCACTGCCTATACTCACAGGAAAGGAGCAGCCTTACCTCTCAAGACAGAGGGACACAGAGAGGAGTCTGAACTAATAGGCCTCGCTGTTCCCCAAGTTTACTACACTTAGCTCACACCTTTTTGTCCCATCACATTTCTCCACGACTCTCCAACTCCTCATCAAACGTAGCCTAAAACCCACTCAGGTTTAACTGCTTCTTCGAGTCTTCATTTTGAAGGCTGCCATGCTATGTCAAACTTATACATATTAGGTAAATTTGTATATTTTTCTCTTGTCAATCTGGCTTTTGTTACAGGTCCCCCTCAGCCAAGAACTCAGAAGGATAGAAGGAAAAGATATTTTTCCTCCCCCTATGTTGGGTCATGTTGAGCATCCTCCCTGGGTGATTCTGATGCAGGGGTTGACATTTTTAGAAACCTAGTGGAGATCACTGGTTCTCCTACTATTTTTAGCAAGTTGAGTCTGGACAAGCCACAAACTGTGCTTTAGTCTCCACATTCATAAATGGCTTTGAAAGCAGTAACTGCCCTCCCAACCTCACAGGTTTGAAATAAGAGTACAATGAGATAACAGATTCAAAACCATTCTGAAAAGTGAAGAGCTCACGCCAATGCAAGGCACTCTCATCCTCCTCAGCATTTCTCTTGCATCAAGAACAGACTCCAGCCAACAGCCCATCTTGCCCCAACCCCTCTAGACACTTCCAGATATTCACTTGAAAGGAGGGAAGCCTCACTAAGCTGCCTTTCTTTTGTCTAATTGGTCCAGACAGGCTCACCTAGGTTTATGCCCGTCCCAGTAGAGTGCTACAGGACCACACACATTTCTGCCTGAAATCTTGCCAAAACGGGATCTGGGGTGACCCTCCTAATAGGACCAAGTCCTCCTTGAAATCTAGGTACATCTCTGTCATTAATGATCCCATTAACTTCATTTTCCACAGTCACATCATTCCTGGGCCACACTTGTTTGCACGTGTGTCTTCTTTGTGAGCCAGGGGTTGCACCCGAGGGCTTGCAGTACACACCTACCCCTCGTGCTCTGGCTGTGTTCCCAGGTACAGTCTTTACCTTTTGAAGTTTAGGATGATCAACTTCACATTAATCTTTTCTCTCTTACTCTATTCTAATCCTTTTGGCAAAAAACTTTCCCAAGGTATTCTCCCCTTCATGGCCACATTCAGCAAGAAACAAAATAATGGGAGTATCATTTCTTGTTATAGCACACTATCTTTTTCGTTTAGATATATTGGGCAGTCCATCTGCAAGGCCTTTAACTGTTTATTAAATATTCTCATTAAATATTCTGCAATGTGTGTTGAGTATCTGAGCATTTGTAGTTACCCTGCCCGTCTAAGAGCAAAGAGGGGCATGATTCCCCTCCCAAGTCCTACAAATTCTTCCCCTTGTGCATTCTCTCTCTCATTCATTCAACAAATAATTATTGAGCACCTAATATGTGCCAAGCATTGGAGAGACAATATAAGACAGACAAGGTTTCTACCCTTATGGAGTTTATGTTCTAATGGGGAAGACAGTAAGTGAATGAGAAAATTTAAGGTAACAGAAAATATTACAAAGAAAAAGAGACACTATGATATTATGTAGAGTGAATAGGGCTGGGAAATTGCTACTATAGACTGGCCAGTCAGGAAATACATCTCTGAGGAAGTGAAATTTGGGCTGAGACTTGAATGAACCAGCCTTGGAAAAATTGGACCTTGGAAAGCTGTTATACAAGCTTTTCCTGTGATCCCCTGTTGACTTCTGTTTTTTTTTTTTTTAAAAGAAAAGAAATCCTTAGTGTCATGCTCTGATCACAATAACATTATTATATGTTATCGCTAGAATATACACACACAACAGCCTACCAGAATGAGTATTCAGTGTATACCTTACCACGGCTCTGTGCCCCTTTTCAAAGCATCACTTTGGTTAGCAGTGGCAACATGATCTCAAGGATCCCTTAGAAGAGACTTACCTTATCCAGTTATTTTTACCAGGTAAGGTAAAAGACTTACCTTATCCAGTTAAATTAACCAGCTTACGATGGTGTTATATTTCAGAGCACTGGGAAAGGGCTCTCACCCTTCAAAATATCCTGGACTTTCCATCTACACACTGGAGATTGAAATTCTTTTTTTTTAAGAGACAGGGTCTTGCTTTGTTGCCCAGGCTGGTCTCGAACTCCTGGGCTTAAGTGATGCTCCCGCCTCAGTCTCCCAAAGTGCTGGGATTACTGATGTGAGCCACCATGCCTGGCTTGAAAGTCTTTTTAACCAGTTTTTATTCTCAGTCAGTTAAAAAGTTTAAACTGCAATACAATAAGGAGAGGTAGCAAATTGGTCTGACTTACACAATATGATTCTAAAGAGAATACAGACTCTTTCTGTAAGAAGGGAGGGAGAGGAAGAGAAGTGCCAGAGAGAACTGGAAAAGGAAATTTAGGGGAAAGGGAAGAGCTAAAGAAAGGGAAAATGGAAGGGAGGAAAGGCTTTATGTCCTTGGGCAATTTATTCCCTAAGGACTGCATCTTCTCCAGGTTTCTCCAGAGCTTGGGGAAGGCAAGTGTACTTGGAGTTGGTCAGAGAGGCTGCCATGGGCATTGTCTGTCTCTTCTCCTACTCCCATCCTGAAGACTTGTTCCTATACTTCAGAAAGTGCATCTCCCCACAAGATGGAGCAGTGTGTCCTGGACCGTTTTGCCTCAGAGGACATGTTAAGGGAAGGCCTGAATAATTAATATGAGGAGGGAAAGAAAGTGGCATCTCATTAAGCAAATGACTCTTTGTCTTTAAGAGCGAGCCTAGAGGGTAAGAAAGCCTCAGTGGAGTGATATCTCCATTAGTATGTGACCACTGTTACCCCAATTGGAAGGGTGGAAAGAATGGGGGAAAAGGATGGAAAGAAAAGTCCTAAAGAGCTTTGTGGACTGATTTAATGAATATTTAGAATAATAAAGTAACCCGAAGAAATCCTGAGGTCCTCAGGAGTCTCAGTTTCCCAGAATAATAATCAAAGAAAGTAATCCAGGAGCAAAGAAGAAATCAAACATGCATTCCAATCTTTAGAGATGCAAATCTCCAAAAGAACACTACAGGGAAGCAGATTCATAACCCAGAGGACACTTCTTAAATTCCCTTTTCTATCCTAAATCTGCATCTGACAGAAGCTTTTACATACCAAATCCCCTAAATTGTCCCCAGTACCCTGGCCATATGTTTTTTATTCTTTCCTCTTACCTCTCCAATCCCATTTCTCTTCTTCTCCCAACTCTTCACAACAAAAGCTTACAAACTGATATGGGAAAGAAAGTATCCTTAGAGCAGTGCTGTTTAGTGTTTAGTCGAAATATAATATAAGCCACATATGTAATTTAAAATTTTTCTAGTAGCCACATTAAAAAAATAAAAGGAAACAGGTGAAATTAATTTTAATAATACATTATGTTTAATATAGCCCAGATACTATTGTTTCAACATGTAATCAGTATAAAAATCATTGAGATATTTTACATTTGTTCATACTCTGTCTTTGAAATCCAATATATATTTTACATTTATAGCACATCTTAAAATGGACTATCTGCATTTCAAGTGCCTAATAGCCATGTGTGGCTAGTGGCTACCATGTTGGACAGTGAAGACTTATGGTCTAGGTGAATGGGCAGGAAAAGAGGAAAGACTTGGCCCCAAATATGGGGACATAGCCTGGTTCATGAAGAAGTTTTCACCAGTTGGTGCAGTGGCAAAATGATAAGAATAAGAACAGTGTGCTGAGTTTTCCTTAGAAGCAAATGTATTCAATTTTAAAATTTTGAGATTATGTCTCTGCCAAAGTGAGTTGCTCGTCACAAAAATAATCATTCATGAAGTAATAGTAATTGATGGTCATCTTATTCTTTGTAATGTCATCATGTGGCTAAAGGATGATAACCACAGTGTCCTTCCCATAAAAAAAAAAAAAAACTTTTACTGGACCATGATATCCAAATGACAGGAAACCCCTGCTTTATATCACCAATAGTCTTTTTTATACATTAGCCCACTTAATTATCACAACAGCTATATGATGTATTTAATTTTTTTGTTTTGAAACTATAGGGTAGGAAAAAAACTTTTTCCTCTCTTTGCCTAGGGTCTCCAGCTGGAGTGCTGGAAATTAAACTGACAAAAAACAGATTAACAAGAGAAAAACACATGGAGTTTATTAACATGTGCAGCATGCAGTAGCAACTCAGTGATGAGTAATTTATAGGGGGTGGTTAGAATTTGGGGTGTAGCATCTGAACAAAGAACAATATGTAAATAAGTGGCAAGACAAAGGAAAAGGGGTTTAGGCTTTTAGGGGCAAACTGTGGCAAGGTAAGTGTATGGGGGAAACTAATGGAAGATAAGGGTTTTTTTAGTAAGGTTTATTACGTAGATTCCCTTCAGTGCTATTTCTGGGCCAACAGTCTCTGATAATTAAGAGTCTAAACCTTCTTTTAGGCAAATGAGTGTGTGGGAGGGGTGGACAGAGAGCTTTTTGTCTGCTGTTCATCAGTTGTCTTCAGCTTAAAATAATCCTTATGGCAAAGCGGCATATTTGGGGTGGCATATTCTAATCTCCTACAAAACAATCACATACTTTCAGAAAAGCTGCAAGTACAATGCCGGTAACTTTTTCCCTGAACTATTTGAGATTGAATTGTTGATATGATGCCCTATCACCCCCAAAATTTTAGTGTGTGTTTCCTATAAACAAGGACATATATAATCTACAAAACCCACAGTACCGCTGTAAAAATTAGGGAATTGATATTGATGCATTACTCTCATCTAATACTTAGATCCCATTCAAGTTTTAACAGTTGTCTCAATAATGTCTTTAGTCTTTTCAGTCTAGAAGAGTTGCTCAGTCTCTTTGACTTACATGATCTTGATACTTTTGAAAATTACAGGCTAGTTATTTCATAATAAATATTTAGTGGAGAGTTACTTAGAAACTGCAAGTACCTCATTTCTTATCAAACTTTTAACTTATTAAATATGTATTTTGATGCTCAACATATCCTCAGCTTAGTCAGCAGGAGTCCCTTCAAGTTGCATCCACCTCCTATGACATGTCGCCATCATTCTTTAAGCACTTTCTTGTTTTCTGATACAACATATTTTCTAGGCTCATTTTGTACTTTCTCTGGCCTAGCCCAGGAATCAGCCATTTCTCCAAGGAGCCCTGGTGGACAATTAATTTTAGAAAGCAAGATTGGGGTACTAGGTGTGCTTATTACTATTGAGGCATCACTGTTCCCAAGCTCTCTTAGTGGGCAGAGTTAAGGAATATGTATGTATATATGAACACACATACATCTGTATTTATCTCTCCCATATTAGAAACCATGAGTTCACAGTGATACCTCCAATTCTAACCCAACACCACAGAGCACATTCTCAGTTTTCTTTCTTTCTGTATTTTTATCTCCTTCCTCTGGCAGTGGGAACCTGGGCCCTATTATCTATAATTTATTTACATGTTCCATCAATCCCCCATATGTAAGCAAGCTCCTGTCTCCACCGCCACTCCTCCCCGGCACAAATTCTTTTCTCTCCCCACTCGGCCTCTGATGTCTTATGCTGGGGCATTCCCCTCTCAGGCTTCAACACCCCAGACCAGGACTCCTCTATTTATCTTCCACTCCTTCGAGTACATTTTTAATTTCAGTAATCATGTTTTCAGTTCTCTTATTTTTAGAACTAATTTCTTTCCCTCCTTCTCTCCCTCCCTTCCTTCCTTTTTAAAAAATTTATTTTTATAGATTTATGGGGTACGAGTGCAGTATCATTACATGGATATAGTGTGTAGTTGTGAAGTCTGGGCTTTTAGTATAACTATCCCCCCTTAAGTAATTTTTCACCCCTCAACCTGCTCCCACCCTCCCACCTTCTCACCTTTCTGAGTCTCCACTGTCTATTATTCCACACTCTATGTCCATGTGTATTCGTTATTTAGTTCCCACTTATAAGTGAGAACGTGTGGTATTTGACTTTCCAGACTTGGTATTTGGGCACTGTTGGCTTCCCAAAAAGACAGCTGGATGAGAATGCCTATAAATCTTCAATCTTAACCAACTGTGAGTTTTAAACCTAACTGTTCCCTGCATATCTGTGCCTTAGAGCACGGAATTTAGATAAGGGCATGGTTTACTGTTGTTTATTGCCTTACAATAAGTGATTTTTGCTCATGGTAATTGGTTTACAAAACCTCTTAAATCACTAATAAATAAACATGGGAGCAGGCAGGTCATTTGTTAAGTGGAAAGTGAGGAGTCACAAGGCTCCATAAGGTCTCAGAATCCTTGTCTTTGTCTTGTTCCTAAGATATAACCTCTGAGATGAGCCTAGGAAATTTCAGAGATACTTTGATCACTTCTAAAAAGTTATTTTCTGCCAACTCAAATCATCATAATCAAACTAGTTGCTACATGTGGCATATATTGTAGGCAGTAGACTTCAGGTTGATAATCACCATAGTCAAGAAATGGAAAAATAGCAAGAATGGGGCAGGAGTTCTAACAGCTCTCACTAGACTTGGCCCCATGGTACAGATGATAAAATAGGCTTGGAGAACCTGGTAGCAATTAAGTGGTATTACTGGTATTCAAACTCCACGGTTGGGCCGGGCACGGTGGCTCATTCCTGTAATCTTAGCACTCTGGGAGGCCGAAGCAGGTGGATCATTTGAGCTCAGGAGTTTGAGACCAGCCTGAGCAAGAGAGAGACCCCGTCTCTCCCCAAAATAGAAAGAAGTTAATTGGACAGCTAAAAATATATAGAAAAAAATTAGCTGGGCATGGTGGTGCATGCCTGTAGTCCCAGCTACTCAGGAGGCTGAGGCAGAAGGATTGCTTGAGCCTAAGAGTTTGAGTTTGAGGTTGCTGTGAGCTAGGCTGATGCCATGGCACTCTAGCCCAGGCA
>VBSM01002121.1:4107594-4133313 GCA_008086735.1 Cheirogaleus medius | reverse complement strand
CTTGCTCAGGCTGGTTTCGAACTCCTGACCTTGAGCAATCCTCCTGCCTCCGCCACCCAGAGTGCTAGGATTACAGGCATGAGCCACCGGACCCGGCCTACTAGCTTTTTCTATATCCTGAGTGGTGCATATAAAAATATTTTTCATTAATTTATGCATGCACATAACCTAAAAATGAAGTCACAGACCCAATTTTTAATTCTTCATTGCACTTTAAACTCTTCTGAAAAGAAGTTATGCTTGGCTTAACTTGTTTTGCATATAGAAAAGTGCTGTGTGCTGCTTCTATTCTTTATAGATACCAACAGCAAGTACAACAATGTGTTTTTACTATGCAAACACTACTCTATTTTGATGGTTTGGATGCTCATTTGTATGTGGCTTTGAAATTTTTATACGAAAAGGACTATTTTTAGGTCCAGTGAAAAATAATTTTTACATTTGTGATGTTAATAATGATGAAAAATAATGACAAAAATTATAATTTCCATAGTAATTCTGAGTTTTCATCTCAGCTATTGTATTTTTCATCTTAAGAAGTTCAACTTGGGTCTTTTTTTAAAAAAATACCTTTTCTCTCCTTAACATGGTCATGCCTTCCTCTACTTTCTTGAACATATGGAGCATAGTTATATTGCTGTTTTAATGTCTTTGTCTACTAATTTTATCAATTGTGGCATATCTGGATCTATTTCTGTTGATTCATTTATTTATTTTTCTCCTTATGGGTTACATTTTCCTGATTGTTTGCATGCCTGGTAATTTTTTATTGGATTCCAAATATTGAATTTTACATTGTCAGATGCTGAGTTTTTGCTTGATTTTTGTTTTTGTATTTTTTTTTTATTTCAGCATATTATGGGGGTACAAATACTACAGTTACGTATATTGCCCATGCCCCCCCTTTTTGTATTCTTTTAAATATTTTTGAGTTATGTTTTGGGACACAATTTAAGTTATTTGGAAATAATTTGATTCTTCCTAGGCTTGCCTTTAAACTTAGGAAGAAGCAGAGCAACTTTTTGTCGAGGGTTAATTTGGCCGCCTCATGAGGCAATACCTTTCTAAACCCTCAACCCAATGCCCAATATATCACAGTGTTTTCCCATTTAGGCTGTCCATAATGCAAACTACTTCCATTCCAGTGTGATTGCCAGTAATTGCTGCATTCAGGTTTCTCTATCTGTGGTCTCAGGTAGTTTCCTCACACATGCGTGCTCACAATCACTCAGCTGAAGACTGAAGGGGAGGCCTATGCAAATCTCCAACACACACACATTCATTCTCTCTCCCCCCACCACCTCCCTCTCTCTCTCTCTCCCTACCGACCCTACAAGTTCAAGCTGGTAAAACGCACAGCTAACAACAGCTGTTGAGTGCCTGTTACCTGCAAATTCAGGCCTCAAGTCACTGAATGCTCACCTTCATCTCTCCAACTCAGGAAAACTGCCAGGCTTTGTTGGGGTTTCCCTTGCCTCTGCTGTAGCCTGGAACCTTTCCAAGAAGAAAACTGGAGGCAATTGGAGGTTCACCTCATGTGTTTCTCTTCTTTGAGAGATCATCATCCTGTGTTGCATGTTGTCTAACATCTGAAAACTCTTGTTTGTATATTAATATTTCATCCTGTTTCCAGTTGTTTAAGGTACAGGGTAAATCAGGTCCCTGTTAGTCCAGCATGGCTGCAAGTGAAAGTCACAGTTTTTTGATTTTTAAATGGGGGGTAGGGAGGTATGTTGAACCAATTTTGTGTCAGAAAACTAAGCCAGAACATGACTATGGCCCAGTGATTTATCCTCTTCTTAGCTTTACTTTCCTCATTTATAAAATGAAGAGATTGGTTTATATGATCATAAAGTTCTTCTCTGCCTCTTAAATTCTGATTCTATAATTAAGCACAGGTGTATCTTTACAGAGAAAATTGATATATAGTCCCCAAAGTGATTGATTAAAGATTCAGCATTATGGAACTCGCATTTTGCCATAGTAGAGCAAATTTAGGGGAGATTTGTGGTTTTTTTTTTTGTTTTTTTTTTGAGACTGGGTCTTGCTCTGTTGCCTAGCCTGGAGAATAGTGGCCCAATCATAGCTTACTGTAGCCCCAAATGCCAGGGCTCAAGGGATCTTCCCAAGAAGCTGGGACTACAGGTGCATGCCACTGTGCCTGGCTAGTTCTAAAACATTTTTTTGTAGAGACAGAGTCTCATTATGTTGTCCAGGCTGGTCTCAAACTCCTGGCCTCAAATGATCCTCCTGCCTTGGCCTCCCAAAGTGCTGAGATTACAGGCATGAGCCACTGCACCTGGCCAAAATTTGTGTTTTAATAGGTAAAGAAGGAGTCTTCAGTTACAAACGTGGGAAAAACAATACAAATCCCATAGTATACACAAGAAAAATGACCAAACAATTTGAAGATGAGGAAATGTATAGGAATATATTTAGTTTCATTATTGTTTACAGGGCCTAGGCATAGTATATTAGACATAGTAGATGTTCAATAAATAACTGTTGAATATCTCAGTGGTACATAAATCTATCTTTCTAAAAGGGTAAAATAATTGAAAAAGATTCCATTATTGCAAAGTTAAAAATCCATCAATATTAGGATTGGTTAGTTATACATTCATATAGTGGAATATTATACAGCAGTCAAAATACTGAAGCAGAGTGTTATGTACTAATATGGAATGCTTTCAAAGATATATTGTTAAATGAAAATATGATTATATATTTTAAATTTTTATTTATATAGTAATTTTGCAATAAAAAAACTTTAAAAGGAATTGAAAAAGCAATGTGTATAATAGTATAAGTACTATAAATATGTTTTAAGACAATATATAAGGACCTGCTTGTATTGACAGAGAATACATCCAGAAGAATATACAAATTGGTGACACTGGTGCCTTGAAGGACTGGGGGACAGTGTAGAAGAGAGATTCACTTTTCCCTTTATACCCTTTTATATGCCCTTTGAATTTTTTATCATGTGCATGTTATCTTGTTTTCAAAAATATTACTACTGGCCAGGTGTGGTGGCTCACACTTATAAATCCTAGCACTTCAGGAGGCTGGCCGAGGCCGGAGGGTCACTTGAGGCCAGGAGTTCAAGACCAGCCTGGTCAATATAGTGAGACCATGTCTCTACAAAAATTAAAAAATTAGCTGGGCATGGTAGCACATGCCTGTAGTTACAGCTACTCAGGAGGCTGAGGCAGAAGTGCAAGGGTCCTCAAACTTTTTAAACAGAGGGCCAGTTCACTGTCCCTCAGACCGTTGGAGAGTGTGCACTGTGGGCCTGGGACGAGTCGGCTGCTAAGCAGGACAGGCAGCGGCGGCAAAAACACCTGGCGGGCTGGATAAATGTCCTCGTCGGGCCGCAGTTTGAGGACGCCTGATCTAGAGCCTAGGAGTTTGAGGCTGTAGTGAGCTGTGATCTCACCACTGCACTCCAGTCTGGGCGACAGAGCCAGACCCTGTCCCTTAAAAAAAAAGCTACTACTGGATATATATACACACATACATATATATGTATACATATATTTTCAATGAAATAATTGAAGTTTTCTGAAAAGGTTAGATTTCCACAAATCAGTATGAGAAACTTTTCCCACCTTTAGATGTTGTATTTAAAAGAGCCAGACCACACCCACTCTTTCTACTATTACCACAGGAGATTATAGGGCACCTCCATGGGTATGATTAATTTCCTATTCCTTATGAAAAGAACTGTCATGCTGGATACCTAAGTGACTACTGGCATCTGGAACATGGGTGCTGTGATAGGAAGAACAATATAGTTGTTTCTAATCCTGTGTGCATTTTATGGTAGTTAATTAACTGTTATAATCTAACCCACTGTCTTTCTGGCTTCCAGAGGAGCTACCAAGAAAGCACAGGGTGCAGGAACTGAAAAGTGAGTCTGTGTGATTCACAAGATGTTAACTTTTGGCCAGTTTGCTATTTTCAAATTTTACAGGTGGTGTGGAAATGTGTTCCAAAGAGTGAAATAACACCCACCTGGGGGGGACACTACCCATTTTGTTTTAGGGAGAGAGTTACTCCTCTGGCAAGCTATCTTAAAAGAACGAGTTCTAGACATAACCTGTGTTCCTACAGATGTCTGACACACCTCGTGTAAAACCTGGCCAAGTATTCCCTGGAAGATATGAAGAGATATTTGGAAACATATGTGCCAGGCCAAAATTATAAAATCCATGGCTCATTATGCAAGTCAGAAAAAGTGCTAGAATTTGCTATTATACATGCCCACGGCATTTTCTTCTGACTCTTTTATCTGCCTTAAGATTTCTGGGGCTGTTGCTGGTTTTGAATTCCTGAAATGCCAATGTAGCAAGCAGATAGTCAGTTCTGGAAAAATGCCTCCAAGATCCAGCCAGCCAATGAAAGAATATGAAAAGATTCTTGACTTCAAGAGTTTATTTTGTCTTATGAGAAGTTTATTGTGTTGAAACCTCTATAATACATGAATAATAGGAAGGAAAACATTGCTGTTGAGGGAGGAAATGTTATTTAAAATGGCAGTGTTTTTGGTGGATTATGCATTAGCAAGAAGAGCCCTGCTTCTCCCCCTAGTGTGAGCCAAAGATTAAGAATTTAACAAAAGGGGGCCATGACTAGGTTGCCAGATTTAGCAAATAAAAATCTGTTTATTTGCTAAATAAACAGTTTATTTATTTACCTGGTGCAGAACACTCTGATAAATTTGAATTTTAGAAAACAACAAATACTTTTTTAGCATAAGTATGTCCCTGGCAATATTTGGGACATAGTAAAAAATGATTTCACTATTTATCTGAAAGTCAAATTTAATGGGCATCTGTATTTTATCTGGCAATCTTAGCAGCTACAGAGTAGTAGTAGATGCATTATATGTTGTTGTTTTTCCTTGCCTCTTAGTTCCTTCACGGAGTGATACTGACACCCTCCACAGAAACAGGATCCAATCTAGGGGGAGAACACAGCTGAATTCTTGCTATTCTGCAGAGCCAGAGTGGAGGAACGCTACAGAGTGAACTAAGGAACAACTATGAGACAGACCTCCTTTTGCCCAAATAAAACAGATGGAGTTGCCCTTATAATATACAGGATGGACATTTAGCCTTTTATTTATTTATTTATTATTTTTTTGTTTGTTTTTTGTTTCTTTGAAGTTTAGCCTTTTAATTTGGATATTAAAGGAAAAGGTGACCCCAGAAGGCTGGAGGACTTGAAGAAATTCCATGCTGTGGAAATTCTTGGAGTAAGTGAAGGTGGAGGCTCCATAAGCGAGGTTGATATGAGATGGGGTGCACCTGCCAAGCTGGGTCAGGCTGAGGGAGCTCCTGGCCTCATGCCACACTAGATTCCAGAGCTGGGGAACATGGGTGTTAGAAGACAAAAGATAGTGACTGGGCTGGAGAGGTAGACTCTTTTCCATGAATTGCAGAGGATCTTGGAGACCACATCAAGGATTTTAGGCTTAATTCAGGAAGCCATGGGTCCCCTCTGAGGGTTTCTTAGCAGGAATTGGCATTATCAGAGCTGTGCTTTAGGAATATTAATCTGGAAGTTCTTTCTAGAGGGATTACCAAGGGGAAATAGAATGGAAACAGGGTGACTAGTTGATAGGGGACTACAGCTCATGTGGCATCTATGTGTGAATTAGAAAAGGCATCTCCTCTGGGATGCTCAGTTTGGCAAAAGACTATGCCAGGGAATATGGTTTGGTGGCTAAACCAGGCTGGATTTTAGCTCCCCATTATCCCCTTGGCCAGTATAGTAGCTGGTTAATTAATGCTAGTGGCTTAATGCAATAAAGATTTATTTTTATTCTTATATTTTTTAAGAGACAGGATCTTGCTATGTTGCCCAGGCTGGAGTGTAGTGGCTATTCACAGGGGTGATCATAGCACACTAAAGCCCCAAACTCCTGGGCTTAAGCAAAGCTCCTGCCTTAGCCTCCTGAGTATCTGGGATTACAGGCATGTGCCACTATACCTAGCTAAGATTTTTTTCTTGCTCATGTCACAATCTAGTGCCTATGGGGTTGTTTTCCTCCTACTGGATACTGAGAGATCCAGGCTACCTCTATTTTATAGCGGGAAAATCTGAAATATGTAGCCTCCAAGATCACCAAAGCGAAGGAAGAAAGAGCTGGAGGTTCTCCAAGGGGTACTTAAGACCAGGCTTGGAAGTGACTCATCACTTCTGCCCACATCTTGTTGGCCAGAGCATGGCCCCAACCTAACTACCATGCAAGCTGGGATATATAAAGGAGCACGATAGCTTGTACTGCATTGTGGCTAGAAAGCACTAGAAGATGATTCTAGCAGTTAGAGAAGATTATAAGGATATTAGGGAAAATTTGGTGTGTAGCAAGTTCTTGTTTCATTCAACATCATTTTGTTATAAGGTTGATGAGAAAAAAATCAATTTCTAGCAGGAGCCACTGTCTGTGTGGGAGTTTGTATGTTCTCCCCACATCTGCATGGGTTTTCTCCGGGTACTCCAGTTTCCTCCCACATCCCAAAGATGAGCACCTTAAGGTAACTGGCACCTCTACATTGTTTTAGTCTGAACGTGGGTGTGTGTATGAGTGTGCCCTGTGATAGAATGGTGTCCTGTCCAGGGTTAGTTCCCACCTTAAGCCCTGAGCTGCCAGGATAGGCTACTGTCACCTGTGACTCTGAACTGGCATAATTGGGTAAATCATTATCTTGTTTTCATTAATCTTTTAAACATGTATGTATAGCCCACATTTATTTCAATGTTTAATATTAGTGTTTTGAGTCTTAGAAGTTTGATGGGTTTTTTTTGTGATCAGAAATATGCCATAGGAACTTAACTCTTTTCTTTTTTTTTTTTTTTTTTGAGACAGAGTCTCGTTTTGTTGCTGGGGCTAGAGTGAGTGGCATGACATCAGCCTAACACAAAGCAACCTCGAACTCCTGAGATCAAGTGATCCTCCTGCCTCAGCCTCCCAAGTAGCTGGGACTGACTACAGGTGCTTGCCACCATGCCCAGCTAATTTTGTTTCTATTTTTTGTTGCCTGACTAAATTTTTCTATTTTTAGTAGAGACAGGGCCTTGCTCTTGCTGAGGCTGGTCTCAAACTCCTGACCTCAAGCAGTCCTCCTGCCTTGTCCTCCCAGAGTGCTAGGATTACAAGTGTGAGCCACAGCGCCTGGGCAGGAACTTAACTCTTGTTATATCAATTAGCCTATGGTAAAATTGCTTATTCCTTATATGTCGTTTTACTTAATGTCGCGGTTTCCAAAAACCTATTGATGATGTTAAGTGAGGATTTTCTGTTCTTTATTCAATTTCCATTTTGACCATAATGAGAGTAATATCCTTTCTCTTATACAAAGCACTGTAGAGATTTAATGAGCATCCTTGTGTAGCAATTTGGTTTTTTTAGAACTGTTTACATGGAAAATTATGAGTCATAATTACAGAAGGGACCTTCAGAGATTATAGTGTAGTTTATGCTACACTGTCAGAGCATGACTGACTCAAGCCTAAAACCATTAAAAAAAAATACACCCAAGTTGGCTTCTACCTGTAAAAATTTGTCTTACTTTATCTGCATGTGACATTACAGTTCTAGATTCACTGTGATGAATGCAAAATTTATCCCAGGTCTTTTGGTGAGCATCCCAGGTAAGTGGTGCTTGGGACAGTGAAGAAATGATAAACACTCCCCTACTAAAAAATCAAAACTATCTGGGTTCAAACCTATTTACCAGAGCTTCAGTCAGCCTCTGTTACTAAGTTAAGTTCATGGAGGACAAAGATATTCTTTGAATATTTAAAATAGTATTATATGGGCTCAGACAATCAAATGGACCATTGACCAAGCAGAATTTTGCCATGTTGGTGAACATCAACCTGCCATACAGCCAAGGACACTTTTTAAGTAGAAGGCCATGAGGAATCATAACCATAACACAGAATTTAAATAAATATTTCAGAGTCATTTCTATGGTGTTCATAGCTCTTAGACTTTCCAGGAAAATCCAGGTTTTAGATATTAGATTTAGTTGTTGGATCACTCCCCATTTGGTGAAAAAACATGGTAATCACAGGCATATCTACATGGGAGGAACCAGCAAGTACATTCATTGTAAGTTGTGGAGGAAAACTAATGAAGCACATTTTTGTCTTAGAGGCACATAGAATATTAAAAGTGAAAGCACTGCATAGATTATTTTATTAGGCCCTTATTTTAAAGATGAAGAATATTCCTATAAAATGAAAGACAAAGTTAATTGGATTTCTTCTAATCTTTAGGAATGTAGACATAGTGTGTATAAGATTTCCTATGATATTTTTGAAATAGCTACTAAAACTTCCTGGGAAACTATTTGCAGGATCTAATAACATGCAAAGGGAAAACTTTTTTATTTAGTCAAATACCTTCTCTTATAATATCCACTTTTTTCATTCATTCATTCATTCAATAGCTGTTTATTGAACATCTCCTATAGGCCAAGCACAGACACTGAAGATACAATGGTGAATCGATCTGATTCCATTATTCTTTAAGATACTTTGCTTTTTTGTAAATGAAATATTGAGCCTGTCAGAGTAAACAGAATATTGAGTTTAGGGTCAGGAGACCTGAATTTTAAATGCAATTATGCTTAACTATAAACTATATCAATGGTATCAAATAACCATTTGCTCAAGCCCCAAATCTCATTCATCTTTAGTCACTTTTTCATCTCATCAGTTATCAAGTTCTTCACAATTTCTGAAATTTGCCTCCTGCCGTCCATTTCATTATTGTGGATATTTCTTGTTGAAATGTTACATTCAGAGCTATGCCACATATGGTTGTGCAGGTCATCTTCCTCTACATGTGGCAGAGATATTAGTACCCATCAAATATCCATATGCTCCTTTATATTTCCCTGTTAATTCCCTTAGTCTCCCCTGTAAACTGAGAGCTATATGACTTTTATTGCCATTATTTATATTTTAGACATCCATAAACTCTTTGTTTTAACACATGATAGCATTGGCTTTTACAAAACTTATCTGGAGATTAGCTTTTAATATGGCTGTCTTTCCTTTGTGAAGACAGAATAAGCCATGACAGTTGCATTCACATAACTCATGATTTCTCCTGAGCTCACTTTTTGACCACACTAATGTTGGGAGTGAGGGAGTAGATGACTCCTATATAGCCCACTTGACTTCATAAACAAAACCAAGACTATTAGAAATAACACATTGGGGAATTTGCAAAGGCCAAAAAGAAAACTGACACTGAATTGAATTGCTAAGTATCAAGAGTAGAATAAGATGGTGGTAAGATCTATGTGCGAATATTTGAGAGATTAGGATAATTACAGTAAACAGAAAGCAAGGGACAGGAGTACTGCAGGGTACCAAAGATGTCAGCTCCTGTGTCTGCCCATTTCCTCCCTCTCTTATAGGGTTTGCCATGCCCATGCTCATAGCTCCTGCTGAAGTGGTAGTTTGGACTAGAAGTAACATCTGACTCAAGGCCAGAGACCTATGTTGTGGGTTAGTAGGAAAAGATTTGCAGGCCCAATAAGATTTCTTTCTCTGGAGAATGTGAACCAAGAAACTATGAGAATTTGCCAGTTATGATAGTGTCTTATGCCATGAGGAAGATAAAATTGTAAGGATCCAAAATTATGAGGAAGCAGAAACCAAAAGTTAGAATAAAGAACGAGGCCGGCCACAGTGGCTCACACCTGTAATCCTAGCACTCTGGGTGGCTGAGGCAGGCAGATCGTTTGAGCTCAGGAGTTTGAGACCAGCCTGAGCAAGAGCGAGACTCTGCCTCTACTAAAAAAAAAAATAGAAAGAAATTGGCTGGACAACTAAAAATATATAGAAAAAATTAGCCAGGCATGGTGGCTCATGCCCGTAGTCCCAGCTACTCGGGAGGCTGAGGCAGAAGGATCACTTGAGCCCAGGAGTTTGAGGTTGCTGTGAGCTAGGCAGATGCCACGGCACTCTACTCCAGGCAAAGAGTGAGACTCTGTCTCAAAAATAACAAACAAAAGAAAACAAACAAAAAGTTAGAATAAAGAATGAAAGTTGGTATCAAGAGAAGAGCAGGAAAGCAGAAATGACATGGGAAACGTGGAAATGTGAGAGAGAGGAAGACATGGAGGGGAGGTTTCCAGTTGCCTCAGTATCTGATGGTGTTTCAGCTCCAGGGTAAGTTTCAATTCTTGTGTTTTTTAACAAGCCCCCTCTTTCTTTGAGGTAAATTGAGTGATTCTTGGGTCCTTGCACTTTAAAGAGCTCAAGTAAGTTGTAAGGTCTCCTCCACCCTTTGACATGTGAGTGTAGGAGCCCAGAAGAAGAGCTGTATTTTTTTTTCGAAACAGAGTCTTGTTTTGTTGCCTGGGCTAGAGTGAGTGTTGTGGCATCAGCCTAGCTCATAGCAGCCTCAAACTCCTGGGCTCAAGCAATCCTCCTGCCTCAGCCTCCTGAGTAGCTGGGACTACAGGCATAAGCCACCATGCCTGGCTAATTTTTTGTTTCTATTTTTAGTTGACTGGCTAATTTTTTCTATTTTTAGTAGAGACAGAGTCTCGCTCTTGCTGAAGCTGGTCTTGAACTCCTGACCTCAAGCAATCCTGCCACCTTGGCCTCCCAGAGTGCTAGTATTACAGGCGTGAGCCACCACGCCCAGCTGAAGAGCTGTATTTTAAACTAAATGATCAGCTTTGAAATAAAGTTAGCCCCACTTGACCTCTAACTATGTGGGTTTACAAGTCTACTTGTAAATCACACCAGCACAATTTATAGGGAGTTGTTTTTAGAACCTTTACTTCTCATTTGAAATACCAGCAGTTATATTACAGCATGTGCAGCAGAACCAAATGACAGTCAGCCTCTGGTTCTGGAAATCTTGTCAATCACTTCTTTCTTTTGCTTCCTTAGACTCTGTTTTCATTTTATCTTGACTTTAGATTTAGATCAGATAATAACAGTAGTGTCCACAAAGGCTTGCTGTAACTTAGGGTTTTTGTAGAGTTATAAATGGCTAACATTTATTGTATGCTTATTCCGTGTCAGGCCCTGTTCTTAAGAACATTCCATGTAATAACACATTTTATAGTCACAACAATGCTATGATGTAGATAATATTATTATTCCTGTTTTACAGATATGAAAAAGCGAGACAGGGAAAGGTTCAAAAAATTTCTTAAGGTCTCACAGCTATCAAGTGGAAGAGCCAGGATTCAAATATTGTTAGCCTCTACATTCTGAACTAGGACTTTGTATGGTCTTGTTCCCAGGGAAACTGTAGAAGATCCTAACCAGAGATTATGAGTTTCTTGATCCCATTGGTAATTGATTCAGTAAATATGCTACTGGTGACCAAGACAGATAGGCAGGGTCTCTGCCTTTTTAAGAGGGCCTTCTGGTCTTTCAGACTCTTGTAAGTTTGGTTAGAGTTCATCTTTATCCTCAGAATATAATTTTCCCTTGGGTGAAATCGTGAGTTAGAGTTTTTCCCCCAGAAAAGCTGAACATTGGAACTTCGGTCACTTCAGTGTGGTTTTTTCTTGCTGGAGCGAGTATTTATAGCATATTGGCAATAGTCAATTACTATTTTTCTGGCTAGAATTTTTCCCTCTGACCTTGCAGCTATCCCATCCTTCCCCAGTCTCTAGCTTTATTTTTGGTTTTTTAATTTTTAAATATAGTAGCATGTACTAGTCTCTATAACATTTCTTTCAAGATCCTTTTGGGATTTGTTTTCATAGAGCATTAATAATCTAACTTAACTCAATATAATTTATCAAACTACAATGGCATTGTATCAATAATATCAGGAGTAGGTTCAGTGGCATATAACAGAAAAGCCTAGATAATAGTGGCTTAAATAAAATAGCCTCTTATTTCTTTTTCACATAAAAGAATTTTAGAGGTGAGCAATCTAGGATTGGCATGGAGGTGCCAGAAAGTTGTCAGGGACCCAGCTCCTTCCCACTCACCATTACATGATCCCTAGGATAGGCCTCTCCTCCCCCTAGTCTAAGATGGCTGCAAGGGCTCCAGTCATCATATCATGTCCCAGGTAATAGGATGGAGACAAGGGATAAGATGGGTATATTTCCTTCCCATTAATGAATTATTATTTTCTTTTTTTATAATTAAATATTTTAATTAGCTATTTAAATTTTTCTCTTTTTTCTTCTTTACAGCAAGTAGCAGGAAGAATGAATTATTTTTTTATATCATAAGTACCACACAATATTTCTGCTTAGATTTCAACAGCCAGAATTTAGTTGTGTGGCCACCCATTAAAAGGGAGACTAGGAAATGTAACATTTCAGTTCAGTTGCAATAGGACTATCCAGAAATTGGAGTTCATCATTATGGAAGAATGAAAGAAAAGATATAGGGAGGTAATTGAAAGTCTCTACTATAGCTACCTTACATATAGTTGGCATTTTATAAAGAGTTGTTGATTCATAAATGTGATGATCATGTTCTTAGTGGTATCACCTGGACCATTAATGATGATAATGAATCTAAGGATTTTCCCTCTTCTTATTTTTTTACTTTATGATAACACAATATAGCATATCATTGCTTTCATTGCATCTGGAAACCCACCTGGAAATAGCTTAGGCAAAATGGGGAATATATTGGAAGGATACAGGGAAACTCTAGAAAGGGATGAGCCTAAGAAGAAGAAAAGGCAGAAATTTGGCCACTGGTCAAGAAAATCTGGAATTGAGAATTCTATAACAAAGACAATTTATCTGTCTTCTCTATTTCCTCTGTCCATTGACTTTATTCTCTAATGTAGAATAAGTTTCGTCATTTGGGAAAAAAAATCCAATGATATCTCCCAGATTTTATATCTAGGTGAGGCTTCAGATGACCTGTCTTTCCAAGTCCAAAAATCCTGGAAGAATGGTTTCATTGGCCCATCTTTGGCCAGGTGTCTACCTCTTGACCTATTAGCTGTGGCCAAGGAATAGTTAGCAGTAACACAGCTCTTCTTACTGCCATTATGATAGAAGTGTGGGAATCGGAGGAACAGTTCCCATAGAAAAGGTGTGTTCTGACCACAGTTATATAGGTGTCCACTATAATTACATGTGATGAAAATTACAGGTCAGTAGTCTGAATTAAATGAATGGTGAAGAATAGGATCTATCCTAATGCATAAAAATGATTTAGCAACAAATAAACATTATTTAATAGGGCTGCAATGTATATAATATTTACTATGTGTCAGGCATTGAACGGAGTGCTTTTTATATATTGAGTCATTTATTCCTTATGAGCTAGAGGTTATTATCCCCTTTTACAGATGAAAAAACTAGAGCTCAGAGAGGTTAAGTAATTTGTCCATGGTCAGATAGCTAGTAAGTAAAATACATTTGTTTTAATTTCAAAGTTTTAAACTACCAGAGTAATATACTGCCACAATACTTATCTATCTTGAGTTGGAAACTATGGTCATTTTTGACCATAGTTCTGCCATAATAAAGCTATTTGAACTTGATAAACCTTGTAATGTCTAACAGGTTTTAATCTCTTCATCTGTAGAAAGATTGGTTTGGCTCAAATTACTTTTTCTCCTTTGTGTTTGTGTGTGTGTGTGTTTTTTAAAAGACAGAGAATTCCTCTTTTGCCCAGACTGGAGTGCAGTAGTGCAATGATATCTCACTGTAACTTTGAACTCCTGAGCTCAAGTGATCCTCCTGCCTCAGCTAACTTTTAAATTATTTTGTAGAGACAGGGGTCTTGCTATGTTGCCCAGGATGGTCTTGAACTCCTGACCTCAAGTGAGCCTCCCACCTCAGTCTCCTAAAGTGGAGACTCCGAGGATTACAGGTATGAGCCACTGTGCCTGGCCTACTCTTGTTAATACAGATAATTTTAATATATTCAATATTTTTGAGGGCTTTGTGAACTAGATCTGTGTTAGGACCTGAGAGTAAATTAAAATATACAAGAGATATTTCTGTTTACAGTATTATGGACAAACAACTAAACAAAATTATTATTTTGCAGAATTAGAAGACCAGGAAAGAGTAGCCTTTATGAGAGGTATGACCATCAGCTCAATCCTGTCTTCAAGAGTATTTCTATCTCTCTGCCATCCTCAGTATGTTGCCTTTATTTTAAGGCAGTTGCAAGATGGCTGCCAGTGGCAATGTGAGTTATAGGCTGACTTGTTCATACTTGGCAGGAAACAGAGAACTCTCTGTCCCAAGCATGGACTGAAAATCCTTCCCTTCAGTTTGATTGGGCCAGTTTGCCCCAGGACTATAGTGTTTTTCAAGTGTATTAATTAAAATAGTCTAGCATACTCTAATCTAGCATAACCTAGATTCTAGGTCATGCTGCAGTGAAAAATACCCCCAAGTCCCAGTGGCTTAAACAACAAAGATGTATTTCTTACTCAAACTATATGAAGGTGGGAGGTAGGCTGCTCTACATTGTCCTTTTTTGGAAACCTAGGCTGAGAGAGGCTTTACCAGTACTCTTAAAATGATATTGGTCTTGAATCTGGGGAAGAGTAAATACTATAAGGACTTAGGCTGGCCATTAAATGTTCTACCTAGAATTGACACATACCACTAATATCCACAACCCACTATAGACTGGTGGCTATAACTAGTCCGTCACATGGTCCAGCCTAACTGCGAGGTGGGAGGGTGTCTAGGGTACTTGTGGAAAAGTATAATCTTTTTATATGCCTGGCGGGAGAGGGTAACCATTACAAATTTCTTACCATATTAGGTAATCCAATTACTGATTGACTCAGGCTGAGTTGCCCTTCTGTAGTGGAGTTTGGGTGGTTACCTAAAAAAACAAGCAAATAAAAACAAAAATAAAGAACTCTATTAGAAAGGAAGGACAGGAGTGGATGCTGAATAAGAAATTAATAGTGTGAACTATATGCTGCTTTAACCCAATGAAAAAAACAGAAATTTTAGCCATGAAGGCAAGTCATAGGGAGGGATAGTCTGGCTAGTTTCATCAGCTTTTAAATCAATCACTTCATTTACTCTTCTAACGGGAAAGATTAGCTCTGGCTTTTTAATGAGTGGGTGTAGAGTTTCTATTTAAGGAGTTGGCTCAAAAGTGACTTAAAACACATTGGATTTGAAAATATAGACTTTTTCCACATTTCACTTTTGTACTTACTGTCAATGGTGTGTCAGGCTGGCTAGATTTATAGTTTTAGAACTGGCAAACAACTAAAATTTATCTAGTTCAACCTCTTTATTTTACAAATGAGAAAACTGAGAACCAAATGGGTAAAATGATTTCTCAAGGTCACACCTTCTTGCTCATGGCACTAACAGTGCTTCCTTTTGGATGATTTCCTGCAAAATGGAATCCTGTAAGTGAAATGTGGCTATAGTGACAATTATTTAATATAAAACAAGAACAATTACAAATTATTAAAAATGTTTCAAGGGCTGACAGTCAGTGGGCACACATTGATAGAGATGGAAAAATTTCTAAATTATTTGGTAAGGAGCTGCTGCTGAGCCTTCTGAGAGCCTCAGCCTCTTTCTGGGATGCCCCAGATCTCCGCACTATAATAATAGGATCTGCCTCAAAGGTTTGACTTGAGAATTAAATGGTGGAGGTAAAGAGTTTTGCATGGGGACTGGTGCTCAGCAATATTACACCTTGGCTATTATTTTTATTGCAGTCATAATAAAATGGTAGTAAATTTCAAACTAGTTTCTACATGAATGTTCACAACTTAGGAAATGTGATAGCATTCAAGTTCATTAACTTTGATCTAGCTAATCTCTCAATAAAATGGCCACTCATGTAGTCACTTTAACTTTTATTTCAATCTTTTCCATTGTCTAAGGGTTGACTCCTCCTTGCCCCATACCCAAGTCTCCACAGCTCTGGTTGATGTCTAAGAATTCGACCAAGGCTATGTGAAAGAAAATAATGTACTGACAAAGTCCTGCTAGTTTTTAGCATAACACTTCATGGAGAATGTTCTTTACAATCTTTTGTTGAGTAGAACTTATCTATAACTTTTGAGATAAGTAAAGATCAGCCCAAAGCCTAGTTTAGAGAGGGAGAGGTGGAGGAAGAGGTGGAGCATTTATACTTGCTTAAGCAAATATCACAAACTGGGAGTGATGAGAGGCAGAGGCAAGCAGCTGGGGTGAGAAAAGAAAGTGAAAAGAGCCCAGGAACAAGGTGAGAGGTTGGAGCTTGTGGAGAAAACACTTTGACAGAGATGTTTTCTGATGGCCAATGATGTTTAGAACCTTTTGGGGATGCTTTCTGTCTCAGAATTTAACCTGGCAAGAAAAAGGCAGGGTTTCAGGAATTTTTCTCTCTGGAGCAAGTAGAAGAAATGTGTATTTTAAAAGCTCGGGGCATGGGCAATATACATAACCGTAATATTTGTACCCCCATAATATGCTGAAAAAAAAAAAAAAAAGCTGGGACTGTTGTCTGCACTGAGAAGAGGCAGGGTAAGTACCCTGTTATAGGTGAATTTTCTCGAAATTCATTAATGTGTAAAGGTTTGTTCTCATATATTGGTTGTTTAACTGAAACTTCTAGTTCTGGGTTGGCAGCTAAATCCTGGGCATGCCCTGAATTGGAAAGGGCCTTGATAACAGTGTTCTCTCATGGACTGAGAAGCACATTGACTTAGCAGAGATCAAAATCACTGAAGAACTAGTTTCTGAGTATATTCTAGAGATATCAAAGTTATTTGCTATTTTAATATATATTATAATGTCCTATAAAAATGTACTAAATCCTGGACATTCTTGGGACAGTTTTGTTTTTATTGGAAGGAGGTAGGGAAGATAAGTATTTTAATTCCTGGGTTTTTGGGAGGGAAAGTTGAAGGCCAGATAAACTTGGACATTTTGAGGCAAATGTAAAGCTTTGAACTTGAAGATCTTAAAGTATTACACAATGTAAGCTATGATTGTTAACCAACCGGAAATAGTCCTCTTCTTTCTTTAAAAAAATAAGTTATACATGCTTGTTAAAGTATTTTTAAAAATGTTGTATTTAAACTAAAAAGTGAATATCCACCCCACCTGTGACTTCTAAAAATTATCTAGAGTATGACTAATAAGGTTTTGCCATCACTATGGCATAACCTTAAAATTTCTGTTCATTTCCAACAGAGAAAGGGTGTGGCTCTTATAGAATTTTGTTCTGTTTGTAAGCTTAGTGCAGAAATCTCATGGGAGATAGCACCCACGCATTTAACAAATGATTATTGAGTGACGACATCCAAACTTTCTGAGCTAGAACATAATTCTGGCTCTGCCAGTATATTTTTTTGTGTGACCCTGGATAAGTCATTCTACTTTCCTCTCAATTTTGTTTTACAGAGAGATAACAATCACAAAAAAAACTACTGTAAAGTACAGCACTTCACAGAATGCTTTTTGTTTAAAGAGCTGACAATAAATACCAGAGGCATCAGGTCAAGCCAAGCCTCCCTTGGAAAAACCCGACTTGCTTGAGGACAGGGGATTTTCTTTCTATGAATCAGCACATCTTGTTTATATCTCTATAATACAGTTCCTGGCCTATACGACGGTCTCAATATTGTGAATTTATGGATGTTATTAGGCAGATTGCAGTCTTGGCAGGCCACTGCCTCTTGAATTTCTTTTCCCTGTGATCCTTTTAATATTTAACATCTAAGAGGCCGCCGCTATTTGCTCTGTGATAAGTACCCCCGCTATTTACTTAAAAACATCCAAGCCTGGAGAAGTAATTCTTGTCTTTAGGAAACCATTTCGCTTTTCCACCGTACTTCGCCCCAGGCTTGGGATCTGGGTCCCGAGGCTACAGGGAAGAGTTTGGTAAGGGAAGCTCATCTTCCGGCCCTCTGATTGGCCGGCTCGCACTCCACTCACACGGCTCGCGGCTCTGATTGGCCCCGGCGGCACCCCCCTCGGCCCGCGACTACTTTGTGTGCCGGGCGGCGCGCTCAGGTCCTCCCGCTCAGCTCGCGGTCTGGGCTGGTCTGAGGTAGCTCTTCGGCCCACTGCTCTGCGTCGCGGGCGCCAGGAATTTCCCCGAGTCCGAGCGGGTAGGAAGCATCTTAGGGAAAAGCCTCCCCTTCTCTCCCCACGCTGTTCTCTTTCCCGTACTGAATAAACTTCCGCCTCAGAGGGGCTGTCGCACCAGCGGGTCGGGAGAGGTCGGGCATCGAAGGCAGGCCCTCGTAGGGGACCTTTCTCTACGAGAGGATGTGGAAAAACAGCTCTCACAAGATAAAACAGGGCTTCGCGGAATCGCCGGTGGGAGCGATGCCATTGTATGATCGCGCTGCAAGCTGCAGCCAAGCGTCCAAGCGCGGGCTGCAGGGGCTGAGCAGCAGCCGCGACCACCCCTAATGTGGCAAGAGCCTGCTTCAGGTTTCCAGTGTGGGTGCTCTGTGGGGCCGCGGACTGAGCTGGCGTGGGCCGGTCCGTTCCCCGGCGCTCTAGAGAATACGGCCTTCTCCTGATGTGGCTCTCCCGGGAGTGGGAGCCGGGCTCCACTCGTGTCCCCCTCAGCCTCCGGCCTTCAGGCGGCAGAGGGCGGCCTACGTGCGAGCCCAGTGCCCGCGAGCACAGCCGCTGCCCTGCTGGAACTCTGCGGTCCCGCTGTGGCCCGCGGCTCTGCCTGGTGGATGCTGCAGCTACGCTACCCACCGGCGCAGCGAGGAAGGGGGCGGGGAGAAGCCCTGGCACATGCCAGGGTCGCCGTAGGTGGCAGCGGCCGGCGCATGCGCGCCTCCTCCCAGGAGCCTGGAACGCGGAGGGGCGCGCGCCTCCATTCGCGCGCGCACGCTTGCGCTGGCCGAGGCTTCCCCGCCTGCGCTCGTTGTCAGAGCTGCTCCGGCGCGTGCGCGCCTTATCTCCGGCCGACCCTAGTAGCCGGTTCCCTCGGCTCCAGGCCCCCACCCCCGCCCGCCCCGCAGCCAACCCGTCCCCTTCCTCTCCCCGCGGAATGGGGCTGGCGCTGCTCGGGGTCGCGCGCCCTGGACCCGGCTCGCGCTCGGTCTCGCGCTGTCAGCGACTGCCAGGCTCGCGCCGCCTCGCGCTCTCCCTCAGTCAGTGGCGCCGAAGGCTCCGTTAAGCGGCGGCGGCGGCGGTTCCTGTTTCCGTTTCTTCCTCTCCCTTCAGTCGGGAGTAGCATCCTCCACCCAGCCACCCCTCCCACTCCCCCAGCGTGGGGCAGCTGTGGCTGAGGGCTGTGGCCGTGGCGGCGGCGACGGGGGACGGCGGAGACCGCCTCTGCTCCCGCCTCCGGTAAGGGGGCGTTTTGGGAGCCGGGCCCCGAGTGCTTCGGGGTCTTGGGCTGGGCAAGTGCGCGGGATCTGAGAAGGCTACCGGGCTGTCGCTGCTCTTTTCCCCGGGCGACTCCTGGGCCTGTTGCTGCAACTGCTGCTGCTTATCCAGCAGCTCCCGGAAAAGTGGGGAGAGAACCCCCGGGACGCTCTGGCGGGTGCCTTGGCGCAGCCCCGGGGGCGCGGGCAGCGGTGAGGGGCTCCTGCCGCCCCAGCCGGGACGCGGACGGCGCCGCAGCTGCCCTCGACGTCGCGCATCCTTGCTTAGGGCAGGGGCCGAAGCCGAGGAGAGAAGAGATGGGGGCGGGGGTGGGAGGTGTTCCTTATCTCCCCTCTGCACCTACCTTCCCTTTCGCCAGCAGCTCGGTCCTTGTAGTCACGGACTACTGGGGAGGATGCCTGTGCATCATGGGGTTTCTGTGAGCGGCTTCAGCTAGAAATCAGGGAGTGGACCGGCACAAAGATCCACTCCCGGCGAGGGGCCAATGCAGGGCAGTTAAAGGCTTGAGTGCCGCTGTACCCCCTTTTGTTGTGCAAATAATGAGCTGGCGGCTTTTGAGTATCTAAACTTATTTGGGAAGGTTGAATGAGTATATTTATTAGTTCAAGGAGGTTTGTCCTGCAGGAGTGAGTGGGTTTTCGGGTACAGCACCTGTTCTCTCACCATGAGGATTGCAGTCTTTAGAGACACTGTGTATTTCCTAAGTTAAATGGCAGTGTCACGGTTAGGGTTTATTCGTGGTGAACTTTTAGCATTTTGTTGTATATTACTCTTTAGATAGAGGCCTTGGATAAAGGGTGGGAGAGGTGGTGTTTTCTTCTTCCTATGTTTGAATTGATTTCCAGTTTATTTAAACCAACTCAAGAAGGTGATCCCAGAAAAGCCAGGCTCTACAGTACATAACCCCAATGTCAACGTTTCGTTGAACAAAATCGCAACACAAGTTTTGTGTCAGTTTAGTGTTCAACTCACCATGAGTAACTGACTTAACTTTGGCTTGGCTCTATAGAAACTGTAGGCAGGTTTCATTATAGTTTTTTTTTTCCTTGATATTCCCGGGTTTCAGCGCCTATTTATTTTCTTGATTAAATTTACATTCCATGTTTTATGCATAATTCTTTAAAAGAGTGCATCATATGGAAAGTATTTTAGGAGAGAAATTATTATTTAAGCACTACAAAGCTATACTCAAATAATGAAGTAAGTTGTAGTCTCCCTTCTTTAAAATAACTTTAAAACAACCTAAAACCCTATGCCAAATAATAAGGCCCTGTACATTGCTATCCTTGTGAAATTTATAAGATGTCTATAGAAAGTCTTAATTACTTGATTTGTTAATACTACAATAGTAAGGAGAAGGTGGGAATTTAGACCTTTGAAATTGTGATTTTACAGGCTTAGTATGTAAAAATGCAGGATGTTAAAGATGAATAGGCTGTAAGGAACATACAAGGGTGGTTTGGAGGCAAGGATTTTCCTTTTGCTACTTTATAAATTGAGAATTCTGTTTGAATTGAAAAGCTGAACAGCTGGACTGAAACTTGCATAGATGGCAGAAACATGCAAAAATATATCTTTGATCAAGTAGTGAGTTAACATGAAGGCTATCTTGTATGATATCTTAAGATAGTGATTCAAAATAATTTCCAGAAAATTTTGCACTATGTAGATTGTATTTTTAAGGATGTTCTTGAATTTAAAAAGTCACTTGAAGTTATTTTTCAAATCAGTTCTATTTAAGATGTATAGAATTGAAAAAAACAATCATTCTGTTTAAATTCTGCAGTGTTTTGTTACAAATTCTAACCAATTATATTTAAGAAACTGGATTCTCCTTAAAAGTGGCAAATTTTGAAATTTGCTAGTAGGTTGGAAAAACTTGTTACTTGTTTATTTTTTAAAAATGCAGTTATATTAATACATTGGTCTGGAGGGGGAGCTAGTGCCAAAGCAAAGTATAGCTTAATAGCTGTTTGAACTTTTAAAACACCTAAAACCAGATTTTAAGACCAGGAGAAACGTAAATATTTAATTAAAAGAGTCGGGGAATTGATGTGGGCATATGTCTATACATGGTTAAGTGTGGAGTTGCATGTATTGTGTATTACAAGTTAGTTTAAAAAAATTTTTTCATGATCTGAAACAATGGAAAGCAAATGCTTAAGATTTATTGAATTTCTCATTTAAAATCTCTGAAAATGTGTCTCCAAACTTAGAATGTGTGATAGTATTTTCTTAACCTTCTTGTGCAGTGCATCAGAAGGGAACGTGTCTATGTATTCTTGACCCTTTGTGTGTGTTGCATGTTCTTAAATTTTTTGTGATATCTGTAGTCTTAAAACAGAAGAAAAAGCTTCAAGTAGAGTCTTATATGGGCAAAGATAGTAATTGTGTAGTAAGCTATGTACTTATCAAAATGAGAGATATTTGTCAAAAGTAGAGATAATTTCTTTTTAAAGTTTTTTTTTTTTTTTTTTTTTTTTTAAGTAGAGCTAATTTCAGTGAAGAAACAGACCCTTCAGACATCTGGAGAGCAGTATCCCAAGGTCATTTAACTGTTGTCTCCTGCAATATAATGCAGTGAGTCCAGCTGATCTAGTAAATTGAACTTGTGCCTTTGAATATGAAGCAGTTATTTTGTGGTCTATGGCGCTTTATTTAGATTTCTAAACTGTAATCAATTAGATATGTTATTTTACTTCTGACAGTTCACACATTCTTTAAAACCAAGCCCAGAAATTGATAATGTGTATATTAAAATCACTGAAATATTCAGTTTTCTGAGGATAGTGGTTGGGCTCTTTGTTATCCAGAACTCTTCATTATGTAAATAGACTCTCAATGCTGATAAAGTAAAAAATAGATTCTTCCATTTATTTAATGGTTATTTTTGATTTACTCTGTACTGCATTTAGTAAATCTCTTGGTTTAGTTAAATGGTACATACACTTGTTTCATATTATAGCATATTTATGAATATAAAAGAAAGTATTTTATTTTATAAATATAAGAGTAAATATTTAGAAAACATGTTAAGTTCCTTAAAAATAAAAGATTCTAAACAACTCTGAAACTAAAAATATTACTATTGTAGTACTTTTATTGTCTGCATCAGTACTGGTTCCATTGGTCTTTTTCAGATGAAATCACAACTTTCAGTGTTCAACAGTAGTATAGCATTTAAAAGACCAATACAGGATTCACTTTGGTTTTCCTTTTAATGATTTCTCTGGCTTATAATTCTATACCATATATTACAGAGTTTCTTTTTTGCAGTTTGAATTGTTTTTTAATTGTAGTTTGTTATAATGAGACAATTATATGTAAAAGATATTTACAACTGGATTTTAAAGAACCTTTAAAAAATCTCCAACAGAAGAATATTATATGGAAATATGTATACATTTAAAATATTTTAAAAAAATGATTAGTCTCAAATCCCAACCTTCCTTTCTCTCTACATTCTAATCTCTTGCCTATATTTCCCTTCCCACAAGCACTCTCCATCATCTCACACTTTTCTCTTTGGAATAATTAGGAATCAAACCAATAAAGTTAACCTTATCATCTACCTGGGAAAGGTGTTTCTTCCTTGATTAAATGACTTTTTATCAGTCTCTACAATATTCTGAATATATAACCCATATGAATTTTATGATACTGCACATTTTCCTTTCAATGGAAGAAGAGCAAACACAATCTATGGAGTTATGCCATGTTTGTCAATATACGGGTTACTCTTGTATTCTTTATCGAAAGCAGAGTTATAGGATAAGTTTTATTTAAATTTTCTTTTAAGAAGCCTATTTGACAGACCTAATACTTCATTCATGTACTACTTAAAAAAATTTCTTTGTGATAGTTTTTGTTTTGTTCAGAAAATGACAGTGTGAAGGAGAAATATGTTTTTGAACGTTATAAGTTTTTTTTTTTTTAAATTAACAGATTGTACCAAACTTAAACTTACTTTTGTATTGGTTCTGTACTATAACTTCTTCATTGAAGCACTGGAATAAAAAAAACCCTTTAAGTATCATTATGTACTTATGTACTCATTAAGTATCATTATGCATTGTGTTTTTAGCTCAGATTTTTCAAACCTGTTTTTCTTTTATCCCATTATTTTGTTGATGGGATAAACTGAATAAATATGAAAACAGACTTAAAAGATCTTGTCATAGCCTTGATGACTGGTCAGTACAAATAAAGTTCACATTGTAAAATAAGTAATAAAATGTTGATATTAATCATAGATGTAAATGGGAAATTAAGCTAGTGTTTATTTTAGAATCTGAGTAAGAGAAACATTACATGATACAAACTTTGAGTGCATCAGTGCTATAACTTTCTGATTATAAACTTGAACAGAAGTAAAATGAAATTGGGAGATTTCTCTGTTTGGTTTACCTCAAACATACAACTAAAACAAATCTGTTTTAGTTGTAAATCTTTTTATTTGACCAAGATTGTTAATGAACCATGAATGAGTTTTAAATTTTTACTAATGTTGTGGCTGGTTATTATATTAGACCTCTTAAATCTAATATCAAATCCTATTAATACCTAGAACTAGAATAAATTTGCTTAGAATATAAATAATATTTATGAACCATAAAAACTGTAAAAACATAGCAATGTTATAAGTGAATAATTAAACAAATGAAGTCAATATTATAAGATAGTTTAAAAATAATTGTTATAATTTTTTAATACAATTAATAGTAATATATTGATTAGTGGTAAAGCAGTTAAATATAATTTGTAGCTTCTGTATTACATCCCTTGTCTGGGACTTTGGGGCAGTCAGTGAAGAGAGGGAGAATCAGAGAGGATCATACTGCTTGATGAGACTGCCTTATTTAGAGATGAGGAAGATTTCTTCAGTTTTTCTCTATCTCTCCACTTTCTTCTCCCTGTTTGTCATCTTCTCCTAGCAGTGGTAGGAAATGTGGGAATTGACGATCTTTACAGTCCATAGAGCATTTCCAGGTAAAACATTAGTTTTTATGTTATAAGAGATTTATTATAATGATTTCATTTCCTGTTGAGGTAGTAGGCAAGTGACTAGAAGAACTTCAGATGTTTAATGCTTAATATTATTTATTAAAAAATAGTTTTGTAAGTCCATATGAAAAGAAATAGAAGAGGTGGTTCATTGTTAAGGTTATGTATCAGTCACATTATTGTTCTACTTAATATTTAATATATCATAATCCCCTCTTCCAGTTTTCTGGAATGCATTCTTATGTTTCCTGTGTTATTTTTAGCTTCATCTGTAGAATTTCTGACTACAAGGAATTGGTTTTTGGGCAAACTAATCAAACTAATTTTTTTTCTTCCTGAGACAGGGTCCTGCTCTGTTGCCCGGGCTAGAGTGCAATGGCATGATTATAGCTCACTGCAACCTCTAACTCCTGGGCTCAAGCAATTCTCCTGCCTCAACCTCCCAAGTAGCTGGGACTAAAGGTGGATGCCACCACGCCTGGCTAATTTTTCTATTTTTTTTGTAGCGATGGGGGAATCTCTCTGTGTTGTTCAGGATCATCTTGAACTCCTGGCCTCAAGTGATCCTCCTGCCTCCACTTCTCAAAGTGTTAGGATGACAGGCGTGAGCCACTGCACCAGGCAGATAAACTAATTATTAACAGTGTTTGTGTGCCTC
Organism: Cheirogaleus medius; assembly: GCA_008086735.1. Lineage (NCBI taxonomy): Eukaryota > Metazoa > Chordata > Mammalia > Primates > Cheirogaleidae > Cheirogaleus > Cheirogaleus medius. The sequence continues at coordinate 4,108,332 of VBSM01002121.1, read as the reverse complement.
ATTGCAGTATTATAAGGTAAAAAAAAATACTATGTCCATTGAAGAGAGCTAACTCTTAAACTAAAACAAACAATAATATTCTCCACTCACTCATGGGAGTACTGTTAGCAGGTTTAAGGTAGTGAATTTTGAAAATTTCACAAGGAGAAAGTGTGTTTGATAATTAGGGCCCTAATCAATTGTGATCTGAGCGATTCAATTTCTCCTACATATAGAATTGTACTTGCATCTGAAAGAGAAGTTTTAGTAGAGGTTGTGTTATGGTTTTCATGTCTTGAGTTCTTTGAGTAACTACTTAATTCATTCAATTACCAAATGTCAAAAGATTATAATTTTGAGAAAACCTATTTTTTAAAATTAGAGCTAAGCCAGGGTAAACATTTTGCTTTCTTTTTTATAAGTTTTAGATTTTTCTTTGTCTTTTAGAAAGTTTAGTGAAACTCTAGGGCTTAGAAAGGTTGTAATTGAAATTCTTGAGGCCAAAAGACCTTTCTTTATCCTTGGTAAACTGAGCCTCAGCACTATAAGAAATGTAGGTTTATAAGCTTTGGGCAGTGGCAGTATCATAGCCAGTGTGGTTTATCCAAGGCGCGATTGTTATTAATTAAAAAACAAAAAGAAATGTAGGTTTACTATTAATAAGTAATCCTGATTGCTTCCTCTGTCATAATTGTAGACGTCTAGGCCTCCATTAACTAAAATTCTTTATTTTTTATATATATATATATATATATATAT
>VBSM01002121.1:4045865-4089860 GCA_008086735.1 Cheirogaleus medius | reverse complement strand
CCTCCCTGTCAGTAGGTGGTGCTTGCTGGAAGGAACAAGCTACAGTGTTGTTTTTGGGTTCTATAACTGGCTCTAGTGCCTCAGGAGAAGCACTTGATTGCCCCAGGTGGTAGGTAGGACCCTGGAAATTCAGGTGAGTCCTTATTCTCTGTAACAGCATAGGGGGGTTGGAGAGTGTGGCTGGTGGGGCTTGGTGTTGGGTAAGGTTGCCCTCAGGCACCACCAAAGCTGTCAAGCAAGGTGTTTGTTTTCCTAGGGGTCAAAGGTCTGCTCCCAGCTTCTACACTGAGCCACCAGGGAGGGCCTGTAGTGGCTTCACCCAATCACAAATCTCTCCTCCTTGCCCCTGAGCAATGCACTTGAGACCTGGGGGTACAGGATCTGGCCTTCAGGCATGTCCCAGAGTCCCTGAAGATCTATCCCGAACCATGCCAGGGAGAAGCATGCTGGTCCTAAGTTGTCCATGGGGTGCCCAAGGAAGTTTGAGGTCCTTCTTCTTGGGGTGTGCCCTGCTCTGAAGGAGTCTCTGGGAAAATGGCACCAGGGAGGGCCAGTGGGCAGGGAGCTCTTAGTCCAAGTACCCCTCAGTCCGCTGCAGGACCCATAAAGGAAAGGTCTGAGTCCCACTGTGTGTGGAAGCCTCAGGGTGGTGGCTCAATTGTCTCTCTTGGTAGCTGAAGGTGGAGGAGGGGAAGGGGAGAAAAAGAGTCTGGAAAGGTTTGGGCCCCATTCTCTGTGGACGCCCTGGTGTGGTGGCTGTACTAGCAGAGAGGAAAAGCAGTTCCTGTGAGCCCTGGCTCAATTGTCTCTCAGCAGCCATAGGTGGGGCAGGGGATGGGAAGGAAAAGAGTCTGAATGGGAGAAAGCTAGTAGTCTGGTTGTCTCTATCCCTCTTTCCAGAAGGCATCCCACCCAGAATGTCCAGGCTCTGGGGCATGCAGATCCCTCAGGACCCATTGGTCTCTTGTGGCTCCTGCAGTCTGGGCTGGAGTTAGAAATGTTTGTGTGGGAATGAGTGAAATGAAAACTGAGGGACTGAAGTCTCCTGAGGAAGACAAAGGTACATGGTGGGTGGTGAAAGAATATGGCACTTGCTGTCTTGACTTTGGTCTGCAGTGATGGAAAGTGACCCCAAGGGCATAGGCAGCCTGGTGCTTTCGTCCTCAAGAAGCTCCCAGTTCACCGATGGCAGCAGCTTTTGGGTTTGTGAGGGTAGAAGAGCTCTCCAGCAGCTTGGGAGCCCACTGACTGCCTGAGATGTAGGGGAGAGAGAAAAACTACTCCACCTACCCTTCTCACTGGACTGGGGGTTGATCAACTGGGGGTTGATCTCTGTCGATATCCTGTTCCTTCATGTTCTGCTCTGCAATTCTGGGGGCTAAAAGTCCAAGATCAAGGTATCAGTGGAGTTGGTTTCTTCTGAACCTCTCTCCTGGGCTTGCAGATGGCTCGTGGAGTCATTTTGAAGGAAGTTTCAGCACAAAGAGATAGGGATAAATCTCTGAAAATTTTCTCAGGGAGCAGAGCCAAAGGGCTGAGTGTGAGCAGAGCAAGGGTGGTGCCATGCCTAAAAAAACTATTGAGGTAGTAATCAAGAAAGAAATAAGAATTTTATTGGACTAACTTAATCTTAGTTATTTATTATTTTTGTTTGGAATTTAATATGAAGGTAGTATAAGGTTATACTATTATGTTTTTTGTACTTGGGGCCTTTAAAGGTCTTTTACCACCATGGCCATGTCCATATCATGCCTATGTTAAAGGAAGACTCTTTGAAATATGTCACCTAATATTAGTTTATTAAGTATGAAATGTCTGATTTCCTTAAGTACTAAGTTTGAACAGTTGATATCTCTGACATTTCACTTGAACACGTCCTGTTTTATTTTTATTGTGAAGGTACATCCTCAGTCTTTCAAATACATGTTTTGGCTTGTGATTACCTTTCACATTTTTTTTAGAGCAATTTTTGTGAAACCATGGATAAGTCAAAAATTTGTGTTATTAATATTTTCAAATATGAGTTCTATAGTGGAACCAATGTAGTGGAGACAGCTTGATATATCAGCAAAGTGTTTGGGAAGGATGTGGCTGATGAACGCACAGTATACGTTGGTGGTTTGAGAAATTCTGTTCTGGTGATTTTAATCTTGAAAATGAGCCACGTGGGTGACCTGAGACCAAGGCAGAGCTGAAAGCTGTAGTGGAAGTAGATTCATCTCAACTTACGTGTGAATTAGTAGCAAGATTTGATGTTACTATTCCAACAATATTGGACCATTTGAAACAAATCGGCAAGATAAGTAAGCTTGGTAGATGGGTTCCATGTGAAGTAAACAAGCACCAGAAGAGAAATCATCCTAAAGCTTGCTTTTCTTTGTGGTCACGACATAAAGGTGAACCATTTCCACACCATATTGTTATGTTTGATGAAAAGTGGATTCTTTTTGACAGTCACAAGAGTTCAGCACAATGGTTAGATAAAGATGAGGTGCTGAAACCCAGTCCAAAACTGAATATTCATCAATATTCAGTGTCTGTTTGGTGGTCCAGAGCTGGTATTATCCACTACAGCTTCATGAAACTTGATCATTTGATTATAGTGGGTGTCTACTGCAACCAATTGGACAAAATGATGAGGATGCTTGTGATTTAGCAGCCAAGATTGGTCAGTAGAGACAGGCCAATCCTCTTGTAAGACAACACTTGACCACATGTCGCACAAACATCGCAGCTCATGCTACAGAAGCTAGGCTTGCAAACTCTCTGTCATCCACTGTATTCACCAGACCTTACACAAACTGACTACCATTTCTTCCAGGCTTTGGACCACTTCTTGCAAGGAAAAGTATTCAGTTCTCAACCAGCTGTGGAAAATGCCTTTTGCGATTTCATTGCCACTTGCTGTCCAGGCTTCTTTGCTGCTGGAGTAAATAAGATACTGTTAAGATGGCAAAACTGTTGATAGTTTAGGCACATACTTTGATTAATTGTATTGCTTCTTGTTTGAGATATAATAAACTACACTTTTGATTCAAAATTGTACATTTCATATTCAATGACCTAATATTTAGGGTCTTAGAATGCAACTTACTTGCTTGTGATAAGAGAGTACATGAATTTATACTAGTTGACATCATTAGTTCTGCTTAGTAAAATGAGAATATTTGAGGTTCCAAGGAATTTTATAAGGTTTTTTAAAACTTTATAATGTCTTCATAATTATTCAAAATTATTCAAAAAGATTATTTCTTTTTCTTGGACTAGTGATTACAGTAAAATCATTGAAACAGCAAGGAAGGAGACCGATGAGATTAGATATGCTTATGGATGCAAGGAGAGAGATTTAGCAAGCAATGGACTAGGAGTGAAGAGGAGGAGTTTAGCTTGAGTTTCTGGCCCTGGGAAATAATTTAAAAGTCTTAACTTTAAAAAAGTCTACATAATAATGGTGATTTTGTTTCTTTGGTTTTAAATTATTTCTTTCTACCGTGGTGTTTTCTGATTATTAGACATGTTTGTTTCATACCTTTGTATAGTAAGGGTGTTTTACAATGTTGAGACAAATTATTTTGGTTCACACTTTTCTCATACGGACTTTTATAATAATATGGAGAGAAGGAATAGGAAATAGTCTAAGAAGTAGGATTAAAGGTCCTTCTCCTTTTTGTTCATTTCTTCTCCTCTCCCAAGTAAGTTATATATCAAGAATATTTCAGTCTAGCCATTTTGTAGCTTGAGGTTAGAGAAGGAAAGTTTGCATTCATATTTCTTACCTTGATTCTGTCTTTCTTGCCTTTGACCTGCTATGGCAGAGATTGTTAGTTTTTTCCCAAATATCTGTTCTCTACTTTCAAGTTAACAGAACCTAGATATTTAGTGGGCACAATTTCCACTTCTTGAAAAACCAAATTTCTGAGGTTCTGTTAACAGCTTGGTATAACTTTGTGACTGAATTCTGATCAGCGATGTAAGTGGAAGTGTGTAGTGCTTCCCAAAACTCTATATAAAAGGACAGGTGTACCCTTCTTTATCCTTTTCTCCAGATGCCAGCTTAGACCACCAAGACAGGGGCTATATTCTAGGGATGGGAGAATAGAGAGCTGAGAAGACCCTGGGAGAATAGAGAGCTTGGTAGAGCAGCCCTGGACTATTTTCAGATAATTTTATGTCAGCGAGAAATAAACTTCTATTTTGTTTAAGCCATAGTTGTTTTGAGTTTTTCTGTTATGCATAGCTGAATCTAACCCTTCACATCTCTATCCTAAAGGCAGCTTCTCTTCTTCTGTTTCCTAGTCTGTGGTTGAACTTTTGGTGCTGTTTCACTTCTCCACTTCTAAATCCCTGAGGTCTTTTGCTCCCCACATTTTCTGCAATATTTGTTCATAGGAACAACATTGTATTTGAAGCTGCTATGCATGGTAGTTTTGTTAGCTTCTGAAATTATAATTCCTTTAAAGAAACTTTTTAGACAGGAATATAAAGGAATGTGTAAGTGTAGTTACAGATAATTTATTTCCTAATGAAAAAGATATAATTTCTGAAAAACAGTGTGTATCTATTAAATCTCCTTTACCTCTAATTGTAGTTGATATAGATTAGTTTGGTTAACTGACTACCAGCAATCCTTCCAGTGAATATGTCTAAATCACTATCAGCTCCCTTCTTGTGTGGTTTGGAGAACTCATCCTACTCCTACTCTAGTCACATGGTCCACATGAAAGCTTATTACCATCACAGTTACTAGTTCAAGGATGATTGTGTGAGATGAGCAAAAACACCAGCTCTGTCCTGGGTTTCTGGAATTGCACCTAGCAAGAAAGGAGGTCCTCTATTTTCGAGGGTGTAAGGATATAGAAAAGCTGGTTTAGGAGAATCATACTAATACTGAGAAGCAAAAGTAGAGATGGAGGGAAACAATCTAGTCTTTTCCTCAGAGATTAAACATGTACCTCTTTTAGGCTCTTTAGAATCTCCCTTTTAGTAACTTCTGATAAAAATTTCCAGTTAGACTCTGTTGGGTACTTGACCTGGAGGGTCATGTGAAGGACAGAAGTTTCTTTAAAGCCATACTCCTAAATATAAATATATTTAACAAATTTTAAAGGATGATAGAAACTATATTCTTTATTACTTTGAAGGAGGTCCCAGCCTGCTGCAAAATTCATATTTGTCTTCAGTTATTCAAACAAATTAATCAGTAAAGTAGAGTATTTCAAGGAGAAGAAAAGAAACTACAAGTTTTTTTCTTTATGGATGTGGAGTATTTTTAAAGGAAAATAAATATTCCCCTAAATAGCAATAGCAACAATAAAACATGTATAGAAGTCTTTTAGTGCTGAGAAACTGTCATGTAAGTGCTGAGCACTCTAGTTCTGCTCTTAGACCTCTTTACAAATAGAAAATGATCTTATTTTGATTTTATGTGTACTATACAGCAAAGTTGTGGACTGATGACTATACTGGTTCTTTGAAGTGTGGGGGTATTATATAATAGAAATTCTGATTAGGACTTATTGATGATGTATTTTTCTATCTCTACCACTAATAATGTCTTTTATAATTTATTTAATATTTACATCTTTTTCTAATGCAAAAATTATTCATTTTGTGGGAGAATCATCTTTGATTTCTTAAGTAGTATCATATACTTTTCTAAATTAGAACCAGAGCTTTTCCCCAAAATCTTTGTTGTTAATAGAATAATAAATAGGTAAATGATAGAAACTTTGTGAAAGCATGGTCAGCTTTAGTTTAGAATACTGTTAGTAATGCCACTCTGGTTTAAATATAAATGGACAAAGAAATACATAAATTATAGTGCAGAGAAAGGAGAAGGCAGTGAAAGCAGAAAGAAGTTATCTTGTTGGGTATTACACTAAGAACATGTTACCCCCTGAGAATGAACTATCTTCCAAAATATTTTCCATTCTTGATGACATCAAATTTTCTTACCTGCTGCCCTTGGGCAACCTTTTTCTATACTTCTGAACATTGCCCACTCCTTTAGTAAGAGTATTTTTAGATAGCTTTTCTTTTTGTCTTTGGAATTCCTGCTCCTGAATGGGGCAGTTTTGCTACACTTGTCAGTATTGTTGCCTGGATATGAAAGAGAGGCACATCTTCTTATAACTTTATGTTATTTCCTTTGAATTGGGGCACTTTTACAATCTTTGAGGTCTGAGTGTTCTCCTCTTTGATTAGGCAATTCAATAATTTAACAAATGTGTGTTTATTGAGCAAGTACTATGTAACAGGTAGGTATCAGGTCCTAGTTATGTGGTCAGCCATAACAAAATTGCTGGAGATCTGACATTTTGTTCACTAGGTACCAAAGTTTTACTTATTTATTCATTCAATTCTATTTATAATTTTAAACTTCAAGCACAAAAGTAGAGATTTGCTTTGATTACTTACTTTTTATGTTTCCATATGTACTATAGATTTTTGCTATGTGGTTACCATGAGGCTTGCATTAAAAAAACTACACTTTTTTTTCTTTATTTCTTTTCTTTTTTCTTTTTTTGGAGACAGAGTCTCACTGTTGCTCAGGCTACAGTGCAGTGACATCATCATCATAGCTCACAGCAACCCCAAACTTCTGGGCTCAAGTGATCCTCCTGTCTCCACCTCCTCAGCCTCTGGGACTATAGGTGTGGGCCACCATGCTGGGCTCATTTTTTTTTTTTTTTTTTAGAATTTTAGTATTTTGTAGAAGCGGGGTCTCACTATGTTGCTCAGGCTGGTCTAGAGCAACTGGCCTCAAGCAGTCCTCCTGCTTCGACCTCCCAAAGTGCTAGGATTACTAGTGAGAAACACTGCCTGGCCAACTATCTACTTTTAATCTACCCTCCCCCCATGTTGTGTTTTTGTTGTCATAGTTTATATCTTGTTATTGTTCATCTCTTAACAAATTATTGTAGCTATTATTTTTAATAGTTTTGTCTTTTAAGTTTTCACTAACAATATAAGTTATTTACATAGCATCATTATCATATTTGAGTATTCTGAATGGAGGGACCATCACTCTGTGATCCAGGGCAGTAATGACACTGGTGTCCAGGGTACAGGCACCCCTGCTGCTGTATTCCTAACAGTATGCAAGGTATGGATGCTTATGAAGCACCTGAGAAGCAGGGAATGGGAGCATAGCCTTGCTCATTGTTATAGCAGCTTTAGGGTTGGGACGGGGCTTAGCTCTTTATGGTAGCTCTACTGGTGCTCAGAGCATGGGCATATGCAGTGAGAGCTTGGCTTTGGGGCCTCAGAGTGTGAACTAGCTTGTTATGTGAATGGCACCAGTGTCTTGAGATGTGAGCTGGTGCAGTGCAGCTACAGAGCCAGGTGTGGAGTGTGGATATTTGTGGGGTAGCTGTGTCTGTGGACTTGGGGCATGCACAGGGTTGGGAAAGGTTGTGGCTTCTTTCCTGAAGCTGCTCAACAGTGGTCTCTTCTTGGGTAGAGATGAGGTGGGCAGCCCCCCCGCCCCTTTGGGTTTCCTCAGTGGGAATGGCTGTCGGTTACCTCAGTGGCAACAGATACCGGTGTTCTCTGCAGAGCAGGCCACCGGGGACCACAGTGTTTCCTGCTATGTGACTGCTACCAATAGCCTCTGCCTTTCTTCTTTGTTCCTGGCTGTCTCCTGTCATCTCAAATATGCCGATCTTACCAGTGATCCTTTCCATGTGGATATTCTCTCTTTTTTGTTGCATTATGTTTCTGCAGATACTTTAATGAGCTTATGAATTCTGTCTGGGCTATTTGGTTTGTGGATAGTTGTCTATATTTGCTTTTTTATGTGGTGGATGAAGGCCGGTATCCCCTATCTGCCATCTTCTTGGTGACATCACCTCTGGAAAATTATTATTTTTATGCTGTTTTAGGAATCTGGGATTGTTTGGGAAGTTATAGCATAAACTTAAAGTCATACTGCCTGCTAGGCTTCGCCAATGTGTGCTTTATTTAAGAAAGGCAATACCATGGTTAACTGGGAACTTCCTGGCCATTAGTTGAAGGATTTTCATTTTTTGAGTTTGCATTATCTTTTGGTTTTAAATGTTTGTCTTTTGGGACTGTGACTAAACAAGGGCAAAGAAAATGTGTATAGGCTTCTTGAGAAACCATATTTATTTTAAGAGATAAGTTCACCCTATTCCGTCTTTCAGGAATTGACTGGATTTCTGCTCTGAGACCCACTTGAGGACCTTACTTTTTGCCTCAGAGAAGCATTTAGTAAAAATTCTTTGACCTTTTGTGAGGAAGCTTATTGAAGCAGTGAAAGAATCATGGGGAAGGTTTTTACTATGGTTTTCTCAGAGCATGAACCCAGAACATGGTCTTAATAAAATCCATTTTAAGGGACTCTCTGATCTGTCATATTGAATTGTGGCTAATTTGATGAATTAAATCTTTTAGTCTTACCTGAGTTTTGTCCTGGCAAAGATATGATACAAGCATTTTGGGGAAATGAAGGAAAAAAAGGTAATACATATTTAACTTGGCATGTTAGAGTAGCCTTGCTTTTTTATTTAGAGGCTGAGAATTTATGTGTATGGCCTCTCTTTCATAGGAAACAAGTAGTTGCATTTAAAAAATCATGCAGGATAATGAATCACAGGATATTGTAAATGTCAACAAATTTTAAAAAATAATGAACGTGTAGAGTGTAGAGAACACTTTGTAGTCATAGACTTTTATGTAAAGCAGAATATCTGCAATTCCTCAAGTCTGAGAGACCATTACTGGTATAAGTGTGGTATTAAGTCCATGCAGTTTGGGATTAGTTTGGTACATGAGTAACAGTATTAAAAATATCATCCAGATATTTTCATATTGACTTATTTAAAAAAGATTTCAGAAATTTGTGTGGAACTTGTGACATAAAAACACATACATGATATACACCGTATTTTTTAGCCTTTTAAAGGAATCAACTTTAAATTATAAAAGTTTAATGAATTGCTTAGCCTGCAAGGAAATCAATGAGAAATGATCTGAATTATCTTTTTAGTTGATGTGGTGGTATTATATTCAAATTTTGTGGTAGTAGAAGACAAAGTAAATGGAGAATTTCTTTGGATCTTGAGTCATGATAGAGGAATATGGTCACAAAAATAGAATATTGTCTATAAAGTGTCATTCACTGGAAACATTTTATAGGATTACCAACTCTTAGAATTTTTTACTTTTTTTTGCTTTTGAACATTTTGTGAATTAGTAGCTTTAAGAAAAAGTGTTTTGCAATTTGGGAAAAGTAAAAATGAAGGACATTGTTTCACTAACAGTAGAATTTTAATGATATCTGTTGGATCATTTAGTTTGAAGATTAAGAAAGAGGGAGAAATAATGATCATCTTAGCTGTCTCTCCCCTTTCCCAAGATGAACTTTTACTTTATTATTTCTGGCTTAATGGGCTTAAAGTTCAGGGAATAATAAAAATGTAATGGCAAAGTCATGGTTCAAATATAACCCAGGGCACATCATTTATTTTATCATAGGCAACAAGAATTTGAAATCAATTTAAAAACAATAATATATGTGAGATTGAGTAACTGGATCCTACAAAAGAAAAATTAGTTAGCAACTATCCTACTTTAAGGATTTTATTTTGATCCTCTGCAAATAAAAGAAGCTATGGCATTAGCTGATGTATACTCTAATATGTACTTGGTTATAAAATGATTTTTGAACATTTTTGAGAAACAACTAAAATATGTCTAAAGGATATTTGCTTATTTTGTATTATATACACTTAAAAATTTTCTTTTTTTGTAATTACTTGAATTAACTCTGCTATTTCTTTCCTACCTCAATTTAACCTTTCTCCCTGAGGGTGTTTGTTTGCTTTATAATTCATTTTTTGTAAACTTGCCCATTAACTTCATGACATAAAGAAAACCCAGAGCTAGGGGTGAAAAACATGAAATAATTTAAAATTAGTATGTTTATTTATCTTGAACTTTTGGAAGCATTTTATTCATCTTAATTATAATCTGCATCATTGGTCTGTAAGGGAATTTCAAGTTGGAATTGAAGGACTTTACCTAGTAGTATCACTTTGTAGAACGATAGTTTGCTAGAGCTGAGTTGATATTGGAACTTCAGTTTTGTTTTGTTGTTGATTGACCTATTCTTTGCTCCTCTATTTTTCTGCCTTTAACCCTACCATAAATCCCTTTTGTCCATTTGTAACATTAATGATGATAGTAGCAGTAATAGTTAACATTTCTTGAGTGCTTACTGTGTGCTAGGTATTATAAATACTTTTCATATTATAACAATACTATGAAATTAGGTACTATTATCCCCATTTTATAGATGAGGAACCTGGGACATGCAGAAATTAAATAAATCACCAAAGATATGCATTGAGACAGTTGCATCCAGAACATCTGCTATGTTAACCACTATACTATATTGCCTCTCAGCCAGAGAATGTACCTGGATTTTGTTTCTTTAATATGTGTTTTCTTTATTTTTCAAGTGTGGTTGATACAGCATGGTTTTTAAGAGCATGAATTTGGAAGTTGTCCTGGATCTGAGTTCTTGGTTTTGCCACTTATTCCAGCAATGTGACCACGGGAAAATTACCTCATCTCTTGAGGTCTCAGTTTTCTCATTGGTTAAAAGGAAATAACAGTACCTACTTCTCATTTTAATAATGTGCCTACCTTAAATAAAATAACATATGTAAAGTTTTATTTTTAAGAATAGTAGCTATCAGATAACAAATGGTAGCTTTTATTTCCAGGGAATTCACTCAGGAAATGTGTTTGGTTTTTCCCACAAATCATTTGATTTCTCATAACCTTGTCATATCTGCTGATACTGTCTCTGTAGTATATAAATATTTACATATAGTATAAAATTATTGAAGACTAAGCTCCTCAGGTCCCCTCTTCCTTACATGTGTCTCATGGCTTACTTCTTTAGTATTATTAAGTAGCTTTGGTATCCTGTCAGTCCCTAAGACTATAAATGTGGAACCTTTCACCCCCTCTTCCCAATTTCCCCATCACTACGTTGTTTTGCTTTTTCCAATAATGTTGGCTAAATTTCATCCATCCTTTTCTTTCTTTTTATTTTTATTTTTTGAGACAGAGTCTCACTTTGTTGCCCAGGCTAGAGTGAGTGCCGTGGCGTCAGCCTAGCTCACAGCAACCTCAAACTCCTGGGCTCAAGCAATCCTTCTGCCTTAGCCTCCTGAGTAGCTGGGGCTACAGGCATGCGCCACCATGCCCGGCTAATTTTTTCTCTATATATCAGTTGGCCAATTAATTTCTTTCTATTTTTTTAGTAGAGACGAGGTCTCGCTGTTGCTCAGGCTGGTTTCGAACTCCTGACCTTGAGCGATCCACCCGCCTCGGCTTCCCAGAGTGCTAGGATTACAGGCGTGAGCCTGGCCTCATCCATCCTTTTCTTATTGTGTAGTTCTCATTTAGAACCTCAGTACCAATATTTACTAGGATTTTGGTATTAGCTCCCTTATACTTTCCCACTTTTAGCATTTCCCATCTATAATGTATTGGTCTTTACTGATTCATTAGGGGAGAAAAGGGGATGGGATATTTCTGTTTATGATATTTTGACTGAAAACACTAAAGGTTATTGCCTGTACTTTCTGTAGTCCTTCCTTCTTAGTTGGATGATATTTTAGTAGCTCCTTTTTACCTTATATCTTTTAAACAAAGACTTTATGGCTTAACATTGTGTTAAGATTATAGGAGATAACTGGTCTGTGTTCTTAAAATTGGCAGCTGTGATGTTGTAGAAAGAGAGTTTGACTTAGAGAACCTGGATTTGGATCTTGGTATCGGTCTCAACATTGAACTATGCGAGGGAAGTTACTTGTCTTAACTGATCCTCAGTTTTTTCAACTATTAAAATAACAACATTATTTTCCAGATCAGGATGAAATGAGGAAAGAAAAGTTGAAAGAATAGTTCCTATGTACCCAGAACCTAGATTCAACAAGTGTTAACATTTTGTTTTATTTTCTTTATCTCTATCTCTGTGTGTATATGTGGTATATATTTTTTCCTGAACTATTTGAAAACAAGTTAAGGATGTTGTGATTCAACCCTAAGTACTTCAGCAGGCATTATTTAAAAACAAGGACATATTATTATCACAGCTGAGAAAATTAATAATTTCCTACTATCATTTAACATCTAGTCTAAGAACATCTTTTAGATCTATACCTTTTCCACCAGTATCCAATCAAGTCTCATGCATTACATTTGGTTGTTATGGATCTTAGGTTTATTTTATTTATTTATTTTTATTTTTATTTTTCCCGGGTAATATAGTGAGACCCCCATCTGTACAAAAAATTTAAAAATTAGCGGGGTGTAGTAGTACAAGCCTGTAGTCCTAGCTACTCAGGAGGCTGAGGTGGAAGGGTCACTGGAGCCCAGAAGTTCCAGGCTACAGTGAGCTGTGATGATGCCATTACACTCCAGCTCAAGCAACAAACAAGACCCTGTCTCAAATAAAAAAGTTGTTTGTTTAAAAAATAAGATGCATGAATTATTTTTGCATTAAAACTTTTTTTTTTTTTTGAGGAAAAAACTGGCAGGGAGGGTTTCTAGGAGTTTCCAGTCTAGACAGCAGAACAGAGAGAATAGCAGAAAGAAAAGGGCTCCAAGGACTCTGCACTTCAGTCCTTCAATCCCTTTGCAGTTTGAGCTCTCCCCAGCTACTGGGTTGGAAGCCTCACTCAGTCTTCAGCCCTCAAAGTGCTCTCCTGGCCACCGCCCTGGTCCTCTCACAAAAACTGCTAGAGAAAGGAGCCAGCTGAGGTTGCCCTCCAACCCTCCACAATGGACTGCTTTAGTACCTCCGATATGGAGAGTAAGATTTGCTGGAGCTACGAAGAGGTAGAGGGAAGAAGGCCCTGCCACAGGGAGATTTTATCTAGTTGGGGTTTGTGGTCCCAGAGCCTACCCCAACGCCCAATCTTGTTGAAACTGAAGATGGAGGAGGCGATCCAAGGGACCGCACTGCATTGCCTTGTTCTCTGAGTGGGGCCCGGCTGCAGTGTGGAGGGAAGCCGGTGGTTGCTGTGTCCCCAGACACTGGGAGAACAAGCCTGGGCAGTTGCTGGAATGTGGGGGAAATGGCTGCGATGACACAATGAGGGCCCTCAGATTGCTTCACTGGAAGTGATGTTAAGTTTGATATTTTGGTTCCTATGGTGATCCACCAGATCCCTCCATTGTAAAGGAGCATTTTTCTCTTTGCAATTAGCAAGTAAAATCTGGGCTTAAGCTTTGGCACTCTCTTAAAAGTCTCTTCCTTAACTTTACTTAATGTTGAACATTCATTGATAATCTTTGCTTGTTAATTAATTAGTTGGAGGTTACAAAATAGTGATTTTAAAAATTCTTATATTTTCTTCAGTATTTATTAGTTGTCATTTTTCTGTGAAGAGTCTTTTCTTGTCAGTTGGGAATATACTACAGTTCCTTCTTTTAAAAAGTCAGGATAAATGCTTTATACAGTGGTTACCTCTCATGCGTGGTTTCATTTTCTATGGTTTCAGTTATCTGTGGTCAACTATAGTCTGAAAATATTAAATGAAACTTCCAGAAATAAACAATTCATAAGTTTTAAATTCCACACCATTCTGAGTAGTGTGGTGAAATCTTGTACCATCCCACCCAGGATATGAATCATTTCTTTGTCCAGTGTATCCATGCTATACAGTATGCATGTATAGAACAAAACATAGTATGTATAGGGTTCAATATTATCCAGTTTCAGACATTCACTGAGGGTCTTAGAACATATCCCCCGCTGATAAGGAGAGGACTGCCGTATTGCTAGATTTTATTAGCAGATATTTTGTTAAGGTATTTTTATATGTTTGTTCATGAATGATATTGCTCAGTAATGGTGTTAGTCTACTTAGGCTGGTGTAACAAAATACCGCAGACTGGGTGGTATTAACAACAGAAATTTATTATCTCATAGTTCTAGATGCATTGCATTGTGTATGTATTCATTTCTAGTTTGTGTTATTTCTACTCTATTGAACTTATTAAGACTTATGATCTGGCTGGGTGCAGTGGCTCATGCCTATAATCTTGGCATTTGGGGAGGCCGAGGTGGGAGTATCACTTGAGGTCAGGAGTTCAAGACCAGCCTGAGCAAGAGTGAGACCCCATCTCAACTAAAATAGAAAAAATTAGGTGGGCATGGTGGCACATGATTGTACTCACAGCTACTGGACAGGCTGAGGCAGGAGGATGGCCTGATCCCAGGAGTTTGAGGTTGCAGTGAGCTATGATTATGCCACTTGTACTCTAGCCAGGGTGACAGAGGGAGACTTATATCAAAAGAAAAAAAAAAAAAAAGACTTACGACCTTATATAAGGTCCATTTTTGTGAATAGTCCATGTCCACTTGAAATGAAATTGTTTTCTCTATCAGAATACAAAGTTCTATATAATAAATTCAATATAATAATAAAATCTACCTTATTACATTCTTAGGTCTTCTATTGCTTTATTTACTATCATTCTGTTTCTATTAATTTTTCCATGTATCTACTATAGATTTTTGCTTTACAAGCTTGTGACTATGCTATTTTGTGAATAGATATTCATAACTGATTTTTGTTTCTTATTGTTAATTTGGCCTTTAGCATAAAAAAAGTCCTCCTTTGCCTTATTAGCTGCTTTTGGCCTGAATTTTACTTTGTCAGTTGTTAAGATCATAACCTGTGCTTTGTATTTGATTGTATTTGCCCATTATACCTTTGCATCTCTCTTTTTCAACATTTTTTACTTTAAGTATGTGTTCCTGTATATAGCATACAATTGAGATTTGCTTTGTGAAAATCCTTTTTATTTTAATATAAGAGTCAGGCTCTTTGTATTTATTATTATCATTATTATTATTATTATTTTTGGAGACAGAGTCTCACTCTGTTGCCTGGGCTAGAGTGCCGTGGTGTCAGCCTAGCTCACAGCAACCTCAAACTCCTGGGCTCAAGCAATCCTTCTGCCTCAGCCTCCCAAGTAGCTGGGACTACTGGCATGCGCCACCATGCCTGGCTAATTTTTTCTATATATTTTTAGTTGGCCAATTAATTTCTTTCCATTTTTAGTAGAGACGGGGTCTCGCTCTTGCTCTTGCTCAGGCTGGTTTCGAACTCCTGACCTTGAGCAATCCACCCCCCTGGGCCTCCCAGAGTGCTAGGATTACAGGTGTGAGCCACCGTGCCTGGCCTGTATTTATTATTGACACTGATATGTTTGATCTTAGCTCTGACAATTATTTATTATATGTTCTTTGTATATTGTGTTTACTGTGGGTCTTATGTTGTATGCTTTC
Organism: Cheirogaleus medius; assembly: GCA_008086735.1. Classification (NCBI taxonomy): domain Eukaryota; kingdom Metazoa; phylum Chordata; class Mammalia; order Primates; family Cheirogaleidae; genus Cheirogaleus; species Cheirogaleus medius. Next base: position 4,074,520 of record VBSM01002121.1, on the reverse strand, counting down.
GTTGCTCTTTTTAAAAAAGTTTTAGTTTGGAAATTATTTTTTGATGTTTAGTATATTTATTTGAAAAAAGTTATAGAGTTGAGTTAATAATAGCATTGTTTTATTAATTGGGACAAATATACCATAATAATGGGAGGTGTTAACAATAAGGGACTTGGTGCAGGTATTAATATATGGAAACTCTCTATACTATATTTACAACTTTTTCTGTTAATATAAAAGCATTCTAATGGTTTAATTTTTTCAAAAATATAGTGATACTGAAGGTGTTCTGGACTGGTGTTTGAAAGTAAATTTTATATGCATTTTTATATGCATTTATTGCTAAACTCAGTGAATATAAGCTGCATTTTTTAGTTTCCAGTAAATCAAGGATGCGTAATGATTGTACGTTTTATGTTGAAGAGTTACAGGAAAACATTTCTATTTTATAATAATGAAGCAAGAGAACTTTTTGGATTGGAAAGGAATTTTTCAACAAAAGATTAAAGTTTTGCTTCTAGAATTAGTTACTTAAAGTATATCTAGTCTGGTAGAATTATTTAGAATGTTGTTGGTATGTAGTAGCAAGTGGTAAATGTTGATTGAAATACAAACTGAAAAATTTCAATGGCTCTTGGAAGGTGGCAGTTTAGGCTTTCAATCCCAGAATTTTAGATCTGGAAAAGACCTGTAGAATTTATTCCAGTTATTTTATTATGGAAGAATACCTAATTACCCTGATTTGATTAATTCACATTGTATACCTATATCAAAATATCACATGTATCCTATAAAGATATATAACTGTTATATACTCATAATAATTATAAACTAAAAATTAAAAGAATACCTAGATGTCTAGGGATGTGATATGTCATTTCTCAGGTTATGTAGTAAATTGATATTTAGAGCTGGAACTAGAATCTAAGCCTCTTCATTTCTATTTCAGGATTCTTTTCTTACTGCCAGATGTATTCTTGAAAGGCACAATAACTCAGATCTTGGAATCTTCATATCCTACTTAAATTAGTGCAGTTAGGGTAATGTGTACATGTTTATATTGGCATTTTTTAGAAAGCACAAAAACAGAAGTGATTTATTCCACATCATGGAGATAGTGTTAAGTCATAAGACCCTTAACTATTGATTCTACCTCTATTTCTTTTTCTTTTTCTTTTTTTTTTTTGAGATAGAGTCTCATACTGTTGCCCTGGCTAGAGTGAGTGCCGTGGCGTCAGCCTAGCTCACAGCAACCTCAAACTTTTGGGCTCAAGCAATCCTCTTGCCTCAGCCTCCCTAGTAGCTGGGACTACAGGCATGCGCTACCATGCCTGGCTAATTTTTTCTATATATTTTTAGTTGGCCAATTAATTTATTTCTATTTTTAGTAGAGACGGGGTCTCACTATTGCTCAGGCTGATTTCCAACTCCTGACCTTGAGCGATCCACTCGCCTCGGCCTCCCAGAGTGCTACGATTACAGGCGTGAGCCACCGCGCCCGGCCTTCTACCTCTATTTCTTATCCAATAAGCAGTGAGCTAGCTTGAAAGTTGTAGCAAAAAAAGCCTGTTGTTATGAACTATAGACTGGGATCTGGAAGTGAGTTGGTGCTGGAAACCATGAAAACTACAGATGATGATTGCAGTGTGGTGAGGGGTGAGGGTTGCAGGGATGATGTGGGTGGGGTGTGATGAAAGCTTCTGCCATGACGAAGTGAGCTCTAGAACCTACAGAATGGGGGACAGAGAAGAGGTGGCCATGAAACTGACATCAAACTCATCAGGAAGGTAATTTGTTCTGTTTGCATTCCCTAGAGAATGCTACTACTACTTGCCAGCAAAGGTTTAGGATAATCATAGATGATAATGAAATAAAATCCATTTGACATCTGTAAAACATTTTTATTTTAACCACAGTACTCTCACAAATATTATGCTATTTGATCCTTGGAATATCTTTGTGAGATAGATAGAAGGGATACTGGTGGGCAGAAAATATTAAGTATAATATGTGTTAAGGTAGTGTGCTAGGAACCACTAAGGAATGTAAAGATGAATAGACACAGGCTCTGCCCTCATGGTATGCACAGTCATGCAGGGATAGGGTGAGAAAAACAACCAATTATAATATACAGCAAGTTGGAAAAGATTTAGAAATCCAAACTATGTCCCATGGGAATTTTGAAGGAGTGTGGTGGTATAACTGATGGAAATTTTGGTATTAATATTTTGCCTTCTGATTTCAGACTAACTGAAAGGATAATGACTATAAAAGGATCTTGACTATAATACATAATTGACATAATTTTCTTTTCTAATTTTTCAGAAATCTTATTTTTATTTTAGGTGATTCTTCAAAGCTTATCTGAACAAATTTATGAATTAAGGATGACAGGAATCACTTAAATTGTTTTAGTGATTTTTGGCGTATGTGGCTGGTTTGAGGAGGAGGAAGAAAAAAGGAATAGGTTTTGTAATATCAAACCGAACTTAAAAATTTAGGACAGATTTACCTAGACCTATATGAACAAATAATTAAATAGGCCTTATTAATTGGTAAGAAACTGAAACAAATTATTAAAGTTGATTTGGTACTAGTTTATATTGACTGTGTGCCAGGGGTCCTCAAACTTTTTAAACAGGGGGCCAGTTCACTGTCCCTCAGACTGTTGGAGGGCCGGACTATAGTTTAAAAATAACCATGAACAAATTCCTATGCACATTGCACATATCTTATTTTGAAGTAAAAAAACAAAACGGGCAAAAACACTCGGCGAGCCAGATAAATGTCCTGGGTGGGCCGCAGTTTGAGGACCCCGGTAGACACACCTCAGGAAAGGACGGGAAGTAGTTAAGTTAATTCCAACAACTTCTTATTTTCCTTTAAAGTAATGTTAATTGTCAGGGTAAGTATAGGAAACATTTGCTTCCCATAGTTTGACAATCTTACAATGGTTAATTCATTTTTGTTGAAATAGTGGACAAAACTGACTTTTTAGTTTTTTTACTTATTTCTAAAATTCATTTTAATCTCTTTAGTTTTTGTTAATACAAAATACTTACTCTTTTCATTAATATCACCTGCTTTACCTATTCCACTTTGCCAGTATTGGAAGAATGCAACTTCCCTTGTTACACTGGAGTCACTAGAATAATAATAGGGAGAGGAGAAGGAAAGGGAGGAATACACCAATAACAGTGTGCTCTTCTCCTTTGAGGTATTCTCTCTTGTGTTTTCTTTCTTAATGATCCATACCTAGAAGACACTGAGATGTCCTACTTTAATACTTTTTTTAAATCTTAGTCAGCAGTAGTATGCCCCTTACCATATTTAGACTGACAGCTATCCAGTAGTAAAATTATTCATAGTGAACAGCCTCTTTTAGGCTGTCCCCTCCCCTGCTCTATCCCACTTTAATCTGGTAGTTTCATGTATATATAATAATAATACTTTCCTTTTCGAAGCACCTCCCTGTTTAAAGTCTAGCTTGGGATGCCTAGTAATGGCCTGAGGACCATCAGTGTTATGAAATTCATTAGTACTTGAGTCATACTTAGCTTTTTAATTTAAACATGTTTATAACCTTTACTCTATATGGGTAAATAGCTTTATTATCACCACAGTACTAGTTTTCCCTTTTTCTGAAAATGACCAGTTTCATCCCTGATAGAGTTTCTTTTTGTCATCTCTTAAACATGTATTGTTTTCCCATAACTTTAATTTTTTCCTCATTTCATATGTGATTGTGTGTGGGGAGAGTCCTTTTTTAGAAGAGGACATTATTTTTTGAAGTTGAGAATCAGTGGGCCATTTACTCTTTTTCTTTTATATGTTCAGTTTAGCTCACAGTCTAGTATTTCTTCCTAATAATGTGGGTAAAAAGTTACTCTTTAACACCACAGATTGAAAATAAAACCTGTGATTCCTAACTTCCTTTTAAAATTTAAGATGTTTATTTAGTTCTATAGGTATTATATTCTCCTTAAGATTACATAATACTTATGGCTTTGCTTTTCTTCCTTTAGTATGTATACCTTCAATTAGTCTACAGCAGATTTTGTAATATTTGATTGAATTCCAGTGTCACTAATGATAAGCAAGTGTATCATTTCTTCTTAAATGAATAATTTCCTGCATATATTTGAGCATATATGAAATCATATGCTACACCCTTGGTTATTAATTCCCAGGTACATTTCTTTTTCTCAGAGAAATCTTTAAGTTTGTATCTTTTCTAAAATGAGTTTTTTCTTATGTTGGCTTTTATTCTGCTGATTATTGGATATTGTTTATCTGTACCCTGTTGGTGTTTGCTTTTTTCACTTTTATGATGAATCTTTTTTTCTACTACATATTATGCATTTCTTATATGCTTTTAGTTTCTTGTATGCTAATATTATCTTTTTTTTTTCCTATTCTCTATTGTAGGACCTTAGATCTTGTATGCTAATATTTTCTGTTTTCGCATGAGTCCTCTCTCATTGTTGGATCCATTATCTGTGCTTCTTTGCTTTAGGATAACTTATAATATATGAGTGATATTTATTGAACACATCTAATTTTTAGAAAATTTCAGCATTCAGTGCTCTCACAAAGTTAATTTAGCTCATATTCTCCCTTTAAAATAAAAGGTGTTTGTGGAACCTGTTGCCTTCTGGATCCTTGAATGTGGCCATTTGAATGAATCCAAATTTTATGGAACAAATCCTTTATTCTAAAGGGTTTTGTTCTATGAAGTTTGGATTTGGTTGAATTGAGGGAACAATAAAAAACTCAGCTCACACAGGGCCAGGAATAGAGCCTGAATTCGAGGGGGAGAGTAGAAAACTTCCTAATTCACCAAGTATCATGAAGACCATCTCTACTATATTCTAGTTTTTATTTCTAGATGTTCAATTTGGGCCATTTTTTCTGTCTTTACTTAATATACTTAAACATTGCTCTGGCTCTTCGAACATATGGAATACATGTGTAATAACTTAATATGCTAGTCTCCTAATTCTGTCAACTGTGTCATTTCTGGGTTGGTTTTGATTGATTGCTATTTCTCCTGATTTTGGCTCTATTTTCTTGCTGTAGGGTTTGTTTGTTTGTTTTCTTGCTGGGTAATCAATTGATGTTTACCAGGCATATAAAAGGAAAGACATAGTAAATTTTACCTTGTTGGGTGCTGGATATTTTTGTATATAAATAAAGAATATAAATATTCTTGGCCGGGTGTGGTGGCTCACGCCTGTAATCCTAGCACTCTGGGAGGCCAAGGCGGGCGGATCGCTCAAGGTCAGGAGTTCGAAACCAGCCTGAGCAAGAGCGAGACCCCCGTCTCCACTAAAAATAGAAAGAAATTAATTGGCCAACTAAAAAATATATATAGAAAAAATTAGCCGGGCATGGTGGCACATGCCTGTAGTCCCAGCTACCTGGGAGGCTGAGGCAGGATGATCACTTGAGCCCAGGAGTTTTAGGTTGCTGTGAGCTAGGCTGACGCCACAGCACTCTAGCCTGGACAACCAAGTGAGACTCTTGTCTCAAAAAAAAAAAAAAAAAAGAATATAAATATTCTTGAGCTTTGTCCTGGGATATACTTAAGTTACTTGGAAAGTGCTTTTTAACTTTCAGGTACTGCTTTTACTTTGTTAAGTGGAACCACTTAATCTAGGGTTAATTTTGGTCCGCTTCTGAGGCACAACCCTTCTGAATACTTTGCTTTATGCCCATGCATCATGAGGTTTTCCATTCTGGCTGGTGGTTATAGGTGTTAAATTGAGGATCAGATTGTTCCTTCTTGGCTTGTTTTTAAGCTGTGTTGGGATCATTATCGAGTAGTATTTATTCTAGGACTAATTTAGCCCTCCTGAGGTCTCTACTTATTGCTTAGAGTGTAAATCAGGTCTCTCTATTGTGCTGGATGGAACGAAAATGTCTCCCAGCTCAGTGTCAACCCTGAGTTCATTTTTTAGCTCTTGGCAGTTGTTTTTTTTTTGCCTAACCTTATGGAATTTCACCCTAAGTGTGTATACATTAGTATTAAATTGAAGGCTCAAGTGGACCCAAATGTAGATGCCTAGAGCTTTTTTCTACATAACTCCCTCCTTTTTGGTATATTATTCCAGTAATTTGTACCACTTCCACTATTCTGAATTCTGATTTTTGTCTCTTAAAGTTAGTGGTACTGCTATGTTGTACTTTAAATCTCTGTCCACAGTGGTGTCTAGAGCATGTATCTTGGCAGAAAGCCAAGGCGCTCATAGGGCTTATCTAGTTTGTTTCCTTCTTTCAGAGAACACAGATCCACACTAATTGTCGTTCAGTGTATGGAAACTGTTGCATCATATATTTTGTCTAGTTTTGCAGTTGTTTACCATCTAAGGATAAATCTGGTACCAGTTATTCCTTAATGGCCAGAAGTATAAATCCCATACTATTGGATTATCATGAGAAGTTGACAAAGACTTTTGAGTGAAGTTAAAGGAAAGAATCACAATGAACCTTGGCTGATTTTAGACTTAATGGCCATTTAGGAATTGCATTTTATGGGCTTTGGGAGTAGTTGACTTGGCAGTTGTTTGTTCTCTTCTAATAGGTCTATCAGATGAGATAATATAAATAATAAAGCACTATACAAATGTACTTATTATTTTGAGTTTAGAGTAATTTATTGAATGTTCTCATAGACTATTCTGCCTGAGAGCAGATTTTTGACTTTGGAATTTAACACGAAAATAGTTGTATTACTTTTGTAGAGGAGTTTAAGTTGGTGATGGTGTGTCTATATTAGTTCTAATTGCCTAAAATTGGTTTCAGTAGGCTTTAATGTCATTGGAGAAAACTGCTTCTCACAATAAATAATAATGTCAATCTGAGAATAATCTCAACATGTTTCCATAGAGTGTATTGTGTCTTTATGTTATTCTTGGGTTTTTGTACTCAGTGACTTGTACATACATACTTAATGTACATTTGATGTGTAACTCTTTATTAAGACCATTTCACTTGTTGGTTAATCATACTGATTACTTACTGTGTGCCAAACTTAGTACTGGTTGATGGAGGCAGGAACAAAAGAAGTAGAAGGGTCCCTAATCGGAAGACTCTATGAGATGGCATATATATATAGCAAAATAGTCTAGCAAAGATTAATGGAATGATTATACCAGCTCTCAGACTGAGTGATAAAGAGAGGCTAGATTTTGAGAAAGTTGGCAGATGTACATTGATTGACAAAGAGGATAAAGGAGAAAAAGTCCCTCTTCTAAAAAGAAGGAATGGTATGTTTGCAGGCTGAGAACTGAGAATCACAAAATTGTTCTGTGGAAAGCAAGCAAATTAAATTGGCTTGGGTGGAAGTTTGTGTAGAAGATAGTAAGATACTATTAATAGGTTGTAGAGCTAATTGAGCTTCAAAGGTTTTTAGCGTTAATATGAACAGAGAGACATTTCTGATAGCCCTGCATGTTAAAAGGTAGACAATTAAAGAATTTTGTGTTCACAAAGCAACTTTTATGGGTGCTAACTTATTTTAAGATGAACGAACTATGAAGAAAATGAAGACACTGAGTGTTACTGAGTTTGGGTGTAATTTGCAAAATGAAAACCCATTCCTATTGGCATTTGGAAAGCACTGCTTGTACAGTAAGTAAATGTACAAAATGAGTGAATTTACATGTTATGACTGGCTACATAAGGGAAAGTTAAAGGTTTTTTTAAAAAAGCATAATAATGCTAACTGAAGTTTGACTAGGTCTGTATTTTATGTATTTTTCTTTTCTTCCAGGTTTCTGCTTTTGCTAAGAGGGCATCCATGACCCTGATGGTGTTTTCATTCAAGATCAAGTGATTTATTGCCTTTATTGGTTAACTGAACAAATTCAGGTTAGTGTATTTTCTGGACAGCACTTCCCTGTTCGAATTATATGTTAATATTTTGAGAAATGGATAATTTTGTGGTTAAAGCTACATTATGTATATACCAGTGAAGTAGAATTAGAAAGGCCAAATCAGTCTAAACTCTTGAATTGTGTATTAGTTAAGATATATATTCGGACTACCTACTATATACAATCAGCATTGCATGAAATGAAAAATATTTTACTTTCTTTCTAATAGTTAATGAGGCTAGATGAAACAAGTTGTGGCTGAATGTGGTACATTGAACTTTTGGCATCCCTGTGTGGCATATTTGGTGTTAAAAATAAACAATTTATCTTAAAAATTTCTGACATTTTTAGTAGCTGGCATTTAAAGGAATCATTATTCTCCAGATTTTAGTCGTACATTAATATTTTTATCAGTGTTCACTCTATGGGTTTTGACAAATGTATATTTATCACCACAATTAAAACAGTTCCATAACCTTCCAAACTCACTCATGTTGCTTCTTTGTAGTTAACTTCTTCTTCTTCCCCAATCCCTAGCAACCACTGATCTGTTTTCTGTTCTTATAGTTTTCCTTTTCTAATATGTCATTTAAATGGAATCATCTAGTATGTAGCTTTTTAAATAAGTCTAGCTTTTTTCACTTAGCATAATGCATTTGTATGTAACACATAATGCATCCATGTTATTGTGTGCATCAGTAGTTGTGTCTATCAGTAGTTTGTTCTTTTTTTATTGTTGAGTAGTGTTCCACTGTATGGATATACCATAGCTAGTTTATCCATTCACCAGTTGATGGATATTTGGACATTTTCTAGTTTTTGATGATTATAAAGCTGCTTTAGTTGTATGTTTAAAAACAATAAAAACATGATTGTATATTATTTTAAAAAATTTTTATTGATACAATATGTACATAGATATACATATTTGTGGTACTTGTGATAATTTGATACCTTTTTATAATCAAATCAGAATAATTGGGATATCCATCACCTTAAATATTTATCTTTTCTTTACACTAGGAATACCCAAATTATTCTCTTATAGTTATTTTGAAATGTACAATTGATTAATATTAACTGTAGTCACCCTATTGAGCTATGGAATACCAGGTCTTATTTCTTCTATCTAAATATATATTTGTATCCATTAATCAACCTCTCTTTATTACCCCCTCCCCTCTATATTCATTATTGGTAGAAATTACTTTTTGTTGTTGCTGTTGTTAAAGAGACCACAGTGATTTAACTATTGCCTTTTTAGGCTGGGTTGCATTTCTTTTTAAAAATATCATTAAAAAATAACCGGAAAAAATTTTAACAGACATTGTGGATAGAGGAAGAGACCTGCAATTTTGAGTACAGAAAGAGAAATGATGCAAAATTATTAGAAAGGGACTATAGTGGAACTTGTTGTGTTTCCTGATTTTGGAAAAAATAGGTAGCCTTTCTTGAGTATAGTGGTAGATCAGAAATTGTACAGGTAGATTTATATAGTTAAGCCTCACATAGATAGCTTCAAAAGTTACCTATTTATAAAAGTTAACTAAATTATAAGAACTCTTCAATCGTAAAATTTTACTTAAGGAGGGCAAAGGTTGGATATGAAAAAGTCAATTTAAACATTATTGAATGAGTATGTGAGATGAAAGTGACAGAAGCTGTCCTACCTTGGGGAAATTAGTGATTTCAAAAAGTACCTTGTAAAGCTAATTTGAATATTTACAAGGAATATCTGGTTCATTATTTGCTATAGAAATGAGAAGGTCTTGAGAAGATATAATGCTCTGGCTCAGAGAATGTTAATTGGTTTAAATTCCAGCGCCTAAGCCTGGACACCAGAAAAGTCTCTGCAACTTTGAACTGTTTTCTTTGTTTTTAGATTAATCATGTAACTTTAATAGTATCTCTCTATATAAATGGTATGTTATATTATGTTTTCGGAGAACATTTCTTTGAGGGGAGAAGGGAGTATTGAACCAGGAAGCTTTATCTACACAGTAAAAGTAACAAGTTCCTAAGAGAATAGAGCAGCTCTAGCACAAGTCATGGCCTGTGTGGGGAGGACAGGCTGTGGCTAGAGAAGGCAGGTGGGACACAGATCCAGCGCCCTCTGCAGGCAAACCACTTTGCCCCTGGGCTGGGGCCTGGCTCAACTGTACACATTCTGGTCGCCACACTTCCTTCAGAGAACATTTTGTAAACAGGCAAAACATTTTAGGCAGAGTTAGAGCATTTTAGAGCTATTTCTGAAAGAGAATAATTATTTGTTCAATGGGCAAATGCAACACAGAGTCAAAGACAGTACTGTATTCAGAAGTCATTTCTTTAGGATTTTAGGGTACTTTAGATTTTAAACCAGAATTCTAAGGCTCATATTTATCTAGAATATTTATGAAAATAGTGATCTTTTAAAATTTAAATTCTATGAATTTTAATTAACATAAAATATTTTGAGGTTGTCACAAAATAAAAAAATTTGCTCAAGATGATATTCTAGAAGTGGGACATTTTAAAATAAAAACAGGAGTCAAACATATTAGAAATATTTACTTTTGGATATTTGATCTATAGGCTTATTACAAGATTGTGACTCAGTAAAGTGGTTTTTAATTTATACAAATTTTTGAGAGAAGAAAGTACACCATTTTGTTCCATTTTTTTCTTCTTGAATAAATACAACTTTATCCTGATTCTCTAAAAATCTTTTAGCCTTTTAGGACAAAGGAAACAACTACCGTGTTTCCCCGAAAATAAGACAGGGTCTTATATTTATTTTTCCTCAAGAAGATACCCTAGGGCTTATTTTCAGGGGATGTATTATTTTCCTCTCAAAGCCTCAGCTTGCAGCACGCACAGGACGGCCAGGGGGAGCCGACCTTGTTGGTGGGGCTGCCAGTACCTTTCCAGTCACCTCTGGGATAGTAGCTATCACGATGGGGCAGATGAGAAGGGCTGCTGGTCTTCTTTACCACTCTGTGACGAAATGCCTGGGTTGTGCAGATACACTGCACAGCCACGCCCATCACTAGGTCTTATTTTCCGGATAGGGCTTATATTGCGCAAATGCTTAGAAATCTGCTAGGGCTTATTTTTGGGGAAACACGGTACTGGGAGACATTTCTCTTGGATCTCATGGGTCTCCTGTGTTTTTGCACATTTGCTGAGCAAAAGCATTGGCAGCTTTTGTTGGGGACTATCTTTTTCAAGGAAATATGTATAGTAGACAGCTTAGGAAGATAAAAACTGTGTCACCATCAGAGGTCAGATTTCTTTTCTGCCCAGGATAATTTCTTTTTCTTTTTCTTTTTTTTTTCCGCTTTGTTGCCCAGGCTGGTTTACAGTGGCCCGAGCATAGCTAATTGTAACCTCAAATTCGTGGGCTCAAATGATCCTCCTGCCTCAGCCTCCCAAGTAGCTGGGACTACAGACACACATCACTACACCTGGCTAATTTTTAAAATTTTTTGTGGAAATGGGGTCTCACTACGTTGCCCAGGCTGGTCTCAAAGTCCTGGGCTCAAGCAATCCTCCTGCCTCAACCTCCCAAAGTGCTGAGATTATAGTCATGAGCTATTGCGTCTAACCTGTCCAGGATGATTAAAATAATCCCTCTGGGGAAAAGGTTGGACATGTTTCCTTGCAGCTCCTTTAAAAGATTGGAGTTTGTAAGATCAGGTTTCTTCTTCTGTAATGTAACTCACTGTGTGTGTAGATACTGCTTGGTTCTCCTTGCATTGCCCATTAGGAATTAGAACTTGGGAAACTGGTACAAATGATGGTATTCTGTCTGCTGTATTGTTGTGAGTAGTAAACTGTTTTTTGTTTCTGACCTGGAAGTGTTATATCTTCTGCCAGTATTACCTTATGCTAGTTCACCAAATATCACTAAAACCTCCTATTGGTAAATTAAAGCTGAGTTTATTGCTTATTGTGGTAAGAGAGAACACCACCTTGACAGAACTTTGGTAGTATCTTAGAGGAGCAAAGTCAGGGTCAAAATTTGAGAATTTGAAGTTTGTTTTAAATTGGATTTTTCAGTGATAATGGTGAGTCTTGATTAGGCCTGGTGTAGGTATCATTATGTTACAGTTTAGGATTGGTGGAAACAGTAATGTAAGTATTTTGAAAACTGTTGATGTTTCCTGTTGAAGAGTTAATGGGACTTTCCAAAAGGTCTGTAATGAGCAATCAAGTTATATGCCTGCAAGAGTCTCCTGGAATAGTAAAGTTATGCTAATGAAGACATGGACTAGTGAAGTCGTGTTAATGTACGTAGATAGCTGTGTGTGAGTGTATTAGTTTTCTGGGGCTGCTATAACAAAGTACCATAAACTAGGTGGCTTAATTCTCTCCAAGTTCTGGAGGTTAGAAGTCTGAAATCAAGGTTTGGCAGGGCTATACTCTCTTCAGAGGCTCTAGGGAGGAACCTTTTCCTCCCTATTCTAGCTTCTGGTGGTTGCCAGAAATCTTTGGTGTTTCTTGGCTTGTGATGCCATAACTCCAGTCTCTACCTCAGTATTCATGTGACAGTCTTCTCTCTGTTTTGTGTCTGTGTCCACATTTTCTTCTTGTAAGGACACCAATCATTGAATTAGGATATTTAGTTTGGTTATATTGCAAAGACTCTATTTCCAAATAAGGTCCCATTCACAGGTTTCAGTGGATATAAATTTTGGGGGGACACTGTTTAGCTCAGTACAGTGGGTATGTAATTTCTTCAGTGTCCACACTGCATGTGGGGAGATAGTTTTGGTTCTCAGTGTCCATGAAACTATTGCAAACTGATGTTGTTAGCTTGCATGTAGAGTAAAATCTCAGGCTCTTCATAGACTTCTTGACAACAGCATGCTGTAGTGGAAAGAATATCAGTCTGGAAGTTGAGGCGCCCTTCAACTTTTCTTTCTGCTTTGTTATTAAGTAGCTTGAGAAAGTTACTATCCTCCCTAGCTACTATTAATAGTTTCCCCATGGATAATATGTGAGGCCTTGAGGAAGAAAAGAGAAATGAACCAAATGATCTTTAAGGATCTTTCTAGTTCTCAGATTCTGACGTTCTATAATTGTTGAGTCCCTGCTATATTACATATTAATAATAATTTTGTTGGAGTCACAAAATAAAAAAAATAGAGAATGCTTTAAGTGCTGATGAGATAGGTTTTAACAGGTGAATGTAGCATCTACAAATTAATTTGTGTTTTGTTTACTTGGGTAAAGATCATTAATGAAGATATTAGGTAAATATGCTGTTAGCCCTGGTCTTTCTGACTTAACCATATTTCAGTTTTCAATTTGAATAGAATATTTGGAAGAGGAACATTCTTCAGGTCAGTTAATTCACTTAAAATTAGAAAAATCTGTTGTTGCTGCACTCTCATGCTGACTTCAGAAACTGCAAAAACCTTTTCTGCAGTGAGCATAAGAATGTCGTTCCCCCTTCATTGTCCACATTTCTCTGTCATATTCTTGTTGTCAAGAGATCTTAGAATAGTAATAGTCCTGTGAAGTGGAGTATGGTGCTAGAGTTCTAGGTGTAAGTGATTTAATTGGCTATTGAATTTTCCTTATGTTTTGAATCACTACAGTATTGTGTTTAAATTCTTTCTTTGAATCATGTTGGAAATACATGATGATTACTTCATAGAGATACTCTGGGCACCAGAAAGGAAATTCTTGGGTAATCCTAAAACTCCCTGTGGTTGTGTATGTGCTTGTCAAGGTACAAAGTAACAATGCCTACATATTGGTGATAAGTATAAATACAGGTTGAACCAGTGTTTTTAGATCCGGATAAAAGTTATTGAAATGGGAGAAAACAGGGATTTTTGATCACTGCATATGGTAAAAATTCAAAACCATTTTCCTAGGGGTGCTGGAAATCTCTCACCACTTGAATTTAAGAATCTTTCTGCATCTAGCCATTCAGTTACAAATTGTATGAAGTGTTTCCATAGTGGGTTTTGGGCAATTCAGACTATCACCACATGTTGTAACAGCAGTGATTGATTGGTTGATTGATTTAATTTTAGGAGACATATTAGAATATAGAATTTGCAGTAAACCTGTAGCAATACCTGAAATAAAATATATTAAAATGGACACAATATAGAACCTAAATAGAGACTATAATTACAATAATAAAAAGATGTTTTCTGGATCCCATTTCCTAGTCATGTTTTCATTCTTCAATGAAAAGAGTATGGGAATGTTCTTACTATATTTACTTAATGTTAAAAGTAGGTAGCTGTCCATATCATAAAGAATAACTTGACCTTTGGTGTAGGCTAGTTTGATGATTTCTGGGAAGGCTTTTTTTTTTCCCCCCTCTGGGGCCATGGTGGCTGATCATCCAGGCTTGGATTAAACTCTGTTCTCTTGCACTTTGCCCTTCTTATTTTAGACTTTGGAGTTGATGTACTCATATTACCAATAAAATAAAATTCTTCCAATTTATAGGAAATATTTTCCAGTTTCAGAATTGGCAAAGATTAAAAAATAGGGCATGAATGTGTTTGATTACTTTTCTGGTTTGGAGTCTTACTTTCCATGTTGTGTTTTGTTGGACTCATAGATGCTTGAGAAATTAGAGGGATTCTCCCCCTGTTTCCCAGCTACCCCTGCAGCCCCATTGCAGAAAAAAGGAAAGAAAGAACGAAAGCCATCTTGTACACATTTTTTTCTGGCACCTATACTGAATATTACTGTGTAAGTTGTTTAATTGAGGTTTTTTAAAATAGATTTTATTTCTTAGAGCAATTTTAGGTTTACAGAAAAATTGAACAGAAAGTACAGAGTTCCCATATACTCCCATGTATCATGCAGCCTTGCAGCAATTACTTATTACTCCCAGGAGTTTCTTGGTCAATTCTTTGGGATTTTCTACATAGATAATTATGTCATCTGTGAATAAAGACAGTTTTATTTTTTTCTTCCTAATTTGTTTACCTTTTATGTCCTTATCTTACTGCATTAGCTGGGATGTCCAGTATGATGTTGAACAGAAGTGGTGAGAGGACAAATCCTTGCTTTGTTACTGATCTCAGGGGGAAAGCATCTGGTTTCTCACCATTAGGGATGATGTTTGTTGTAAGGTTTTCTTCAAGTTGAAGTAGTTTACCTCTATTTCTAATTTTCTAAGAGTTTTTTTTTTTTTTTTAAGAGACAGAGTCTCACTCTGTCGCCCAGACTACAGTGCTGTGGCATCAGCCTAGCTCTCACAGCAACCTCAAACTCAAACTCTTAGGCTCAAGCAATCATCCTGACTCAGCCTCCCGAGTAGCTGGGACTACAGGCATGCACCACAATACCCGGCTAATTTTTTCTATTTTTAGTAGAGACGAGGTCTCACTCTTGCTTAGGCTGGTCTCGAACTCCTGACCTCAAGCTATTCTCTGGCCTTGGCCTCCCAGAGTGGTAGGATTATAGGAGTGAGCCATTCTGGCTGCTGAGAGCTTGAGTGGGTATAGGATTTTATCAAATACTTTTTATGCATCTGTCAGTATGATCATATGATTTTTCCTGTTTTCTGGATTACATTAGTTGATTTTCAGATATGGAACCTGCCTTGTATACTTGGAATAAACCCTCCTGGTGTGGTTGTGATGTGTAATTTGATTTGTTAATATTTTTGAGAACATTTGCGTCTGTTTGTGAGAGATACTGATCTGTAGTTTTCCTTTCTTGTGTGGGCTTAGTATTAGGATAATGCTGGCCTTGGAGAGTGAATTAGGAAGAGCTCCCTCTGCTTCTATTATTTGGAACAATTTATAGAAAAATCAGTATCATTCGTTCCTTAAATACTTGGTAAAATTTACCAGTGAACCGTCTTGGTGTGGTACTTTCTGTTTTGGAAGGTTCTTAATTATTATTTCTTTGATTAATATAGGCCTATTCAGATTAACTATTTCTTCTTGTATGAGTTTTGGTAGATTGTGTCTTTCAAGGAATTGGTCTATTTTATCTGTGTTATCAAATTTGTATGTATAGAACCAGCTTTTAGTGTTGTTTCTTTTCTTTCTTTTCCTCTTTTCAATTTTACTGATTTCAGCTATGATTTTTATTATTTTCTTCTGCTTTCTGTATATTTAGTTTGCTCTTTTTTTTTAGTTTCCTAAGATAGAAGCTTAGATGATTGATTTTACCTCTTTTTTCCTTTTTAATTATATGCCTTCAGTGCTGTAAATTAACGTCTTAGTACTGCTTTGCTGTATCCCACAAATTTTGATGTTTTGTTTTCATTTACGTTTAGTTTAAAATATAATTTCTCATGACTACTTTTTTGACCCATGTGCTATTTATAAGTATGTTGTTTAATCTCCAAATATTTGGGGATTTCCCAGGTATCTTTCTGTTACTGATAACTAGTTTAATTTCATTGTGGTCTGAAAGCATACTCTGTAAGATCTCTATTCTTTTAAATTTGTTAAAGCATGTTTTATGGTTCAGAATGTGGTCTGTCTTGGTGAAATGTTTACTGGGAACTTGAGAAGAATATGTATTCTGTTGTGGTTGAAGTATTCCATAGATGTCAATTAGATCCAGTTGATTGATGGTGTTATCAGTTCTATAATATCCTTGCTGATTTTCTGCTTCTGCCAATTACTGGTAGAGTGGTGTTGAAGTCTCCACCTATAATAGTGAATTTGTGTATTTCTCCTTGTAGTCCTATTGGTTTTTACCCCATGTATTTTGACATTCTTGTTAGGTGCATACATATAAGGATAGTTATGTCTTCTTGGAGAATTGACCCTCTATTATTATGTAATGCCCCACTTTATCACCGATAATTTTTCTTGGTCTGAAGTCTGCTCTGTCTGAAATTGATATAGCTAGTCCGGGTTTCTTTTGATTAGTTTTAGTATGGGTATACCTTTCTCCAGCCCTTTACTCTTAATCTATCTTTGTCTTTATAGTTAGAGTGGAATTCTTGTAGACAACATATAGTTGAGTCTTGTCTTTTGATCTACTCTTGACAGTCTCTGCCTTTTAATTGGTATGCTGAGACCACTGACTTTTAAAGTAATTATTGATATAGTTGGATTAATATCTGCCATATTTGTAACTGTTTCCTATTTATTGCCCTCGTTTGTCGGTTCTTTTTTTTTTTTTTTTTGGTCTTCCATTATGTTTCTGCCTTTTCTTGTTTTAATTGAGCATTTTATATTATTTCATTTTCTCTCTTGTCTTAGTATATCAATTATACTATTTTAAAAAGGTTTTTACTGGTTGCCCCATAGTTTGCAATTATACGTTTACAAGAATCCAATTTTACCTTTCAAATGACACTAATACTGCTTCATAGGTAGTGCTAGTACTTTGTAACAGAGTATCCTCCATTCCTTTCTCCCATTCCTTATAACTGTACTTTCATTCATTTCACTTTTCCATAAGTTATAATCACCAAATATATTGTTGGTATTATTATTTTGAAAAAATTGTTCTCTGTTAGATCAATTAAGAATAAGAAAAATAAAAAGATTTAATTTTACCTTGGTTTATTTCTTTTCTATGCTCTTCCTTTGTTTTTGTAATCCAAGTTTCTGTCCTGTATAATTTTCCTTCTTTCTTAAAATGTCTTTTAACATTTCTTGCAAGGCAGGTCTATTGGCTTTAATTTCCCTCAGTTTTTGTTTGAGAAAGTCCTTTTTTTTTTTTTTGAGACAGAGTCTCACTCTCTTGCCTGGGCTAGAGTGCTCTGGTGTCAGCCTAACTCACAGCAACCTCAAACTCCTGGGCTCAATGGATCCTCCTGCCTCAGCTTCCTCTGTAGCTGGGACTACAGGCACTTGCCACAGTGTCTGGCTAATTTTTTCTATTTTTAGTTGTTTGGCTAATTTGTTTCTATTTATGGTAGAGATGGGGGTCTCACTCTTGCTCAGGCTGGTCTTGAACTCCTGAGCTCAAGCAATCCTCCTGCCTCAGCCTCCCAGAGTGCTGGGATTACAGGTGTGAGCTACTGTGCCTGGCCTTTTTTTACTTTTGAAGGATAATTTTGCTGAGTATGGAATTCTAGTTTGGTTTTCGTTTTCATACTTTATTTCACTCCACTCTTTTTTTTTTGCTTGCATTTTTATCCTTGTTTCTCTGTAGATAGGCAGTTTTTGTGTTGTTTTTTTGTTTTGTTTTGTTTTTCTCTTCTTTCAAGATTTTCTTATTGTGTGATTTTCTGCAGTTTAAATATCATTTATATACATGCAAGCATTTTGATATTTATCCTGCTTGGTGTTCTCTGAACTTCCTGGCTTGGCGTCTGTCACTAAAGACATTCTTTATTGTTACGGTGTTGCTGATTTGTAGTATTTTCTTTTGATTTGTTCTTAAGTTTTCATCTCTTGCTTATAATACCCATCTGTTTTGCATGTTGTTCACTTTTTCCATTAGAGCCTTTAGCATATTTGCCATAGTTATTTTAAATTTCTGATGATAATTCTAAAACCTCTGCCATATCTGAGTCTTTTTCAGGCTTTTTTTCTTCAGATTGTGTTTTTTGTCTTTAAAATGCCTTGTGATTTTTTGTTGATAGCTAGACATGATGTTATCAGGTAAAAGGAACTGTGAGGTCAATAGGCCCTTTACTGTAAGGTTTTATATTTATCTGGTTAGGAGTTAGGCTATGTTTATTGTTTGCTGTAGCTGTGGTATCAGAGGCTAAAATTTCTTCTATTGTTTTTATTTTTACATTCCCTATTATCTTTGGGTTTTCATAGAGAATCCTTAAATAGGATCTGAAACTTCCAGTTCTTTTAGTTGTAATCCCTGTTGTATAGGAACAGTGTTGATGTAGTAAGGGGAGAGGGATAAGGAAAAAAGTTCGATCGTCCTATAATTAGATCTGTCTTTTGTGAGCCTGAGTTGAGTATCTCTTACCCCATGTCAAAAGGATAGATGGGGGAAATTGGGTACTTTCCCATCCCCCAGGTTGGTTAGGTAGTGTAAAACCCTAGTAGGTTAGGCTATGTAAAACCCCAGTTCGTTAGTTCTGATAAAAAAAGGTTCCTTTTCTTCGAGAAGGCCTTTTAAGAAGAACAAAGAGCTGTGGGAATATTTCAAAATGGTTCCTTTTTTATTCCTCCTGATGGAAGCAGGAGGGATTTTTTTTTTTTACATCTTCATTGTGAGAACCTGATAGGGTTCCTAGAGGTAAAACTCAAGAAAGTATGGGGGCCTTTCTAAGACTGGGTCCCCTTGCAGTTTTTAATGCTCAAGCTAGTCTGTACTGAGGCACTGGCAATTTGTCACTTACTGTGTTAAGTGTTTCTACTGATGATGACTTTAGTTGAGGGCTTCTCTTCCTGGGCTTTTGCTTACTGCACTGTGATTCTCTTTATTTGTCTGTCTGTCTTTCCAGTTTTCATGGCAGTGGTTTGTCCTCTGACCTTAATTCTCTGATGAATCTAAGAAGAGTTGTTGATTTTCAGGGCTTTTTTTTTTTTTTCTCCCAGTTTTTTTTTTCTCTTTGTGAGGATGGGAGTGATGAATTTCAAACTCTTTACAACCTTATTGGCTTTTAACAAATTTTTGACAGTTTTGTAATGATAAAACTTGGTATGATATCCTTTGATTTGGCAGTATTAGGAATTTTATTTTCTTCTAACATCAGGTTTGCATATTTGGAGGTAATGTATTCTAATTTGCAAGAAAGATTAAAGTACTGATTCTTGTTATGAGGTGACTGTCTTAATCCGTTTATGTTGCTATAAAGGAATATCTAAGGCTGGGTAAATTTATAAAGACAAAAATAATGCAGGTTGTCTAAGAAGCATGATGGTCAGCATCTGCTTATAGTGACAGCTTCAAGTTGCTTCCACTCATGGCAGAAGATGAAGGAGTGTTGGCTTGTATACAGGGTGAGAGAGGGGGGCCAGGCTCTTTTTAACAACCAGCTCTCTTGGGAACTAGAGAATAATTACTCCTCAGAGCATTTATCTTTTCATGAGGGATCTCTCCCCCCACCATGACCCAGACACTTCCTTTTAGGCCCCACCTCCAACATTGGGATCAAATTTCAACATGAGGCTTGGAGGGACAAACATCCAAACTATAGCAATGACTCAGTCCATTTACTGTTCTAAGTATAGTTTGAGGGCAACAGCAACCTTTGTTTCCTATGTTGAGAATCAAAGGTTCATTTTTATATTCTTGAACCATAAAAAAAAACTTCATTTTTAAAACATTTTCTGGGTGTAGGGTCATGTCAGTGACACTTGTGATGATGCTGAGCATGGTTATTAAAGTCTTGTGCTGATACTTTGGATTTATGGAACCAATCAATTGGATACATTGAGTTTCTTAATTAAATTAGTAGATTGCCTACTACTTATTTTTATGAGGTGAGAATAAGGTAATGTTAACCATTTTTGTGATATGGTGAAAAACTTAGTTCACATAAGTTTAGGGCTCATATATCAGTAGAAATTGAAGTAGAAACAAATTGTTGTAAATTAAATGTAAAATATAGTTTTCTTCATTTTCTTTTGAAAAACCCTCACATTAAAAACATAACTACATTATAGATAATTTAGACAACTTTTTATTAAAGTAAAATAATTACACTTAACATGACTATGGTGACCATGTTGGCATATGTGACTCCTACTCCTTTTTCATATACAGATTTTTTTTTTTACAACATTGAGATCATAATTTATGTTTAAATCTGTACCTTTCATTACCTTAATAATAATTTATTTTCATTGAGTGAAATACTATTAGGTTGGTCAGATGGACAGTTTATTGTACCTATTGCTATGATGAACATCTTTGTGCATTAGGTTTTCCATGTTTGTGCTGTGTGTTTAGCTGGATTTTCAGAAGTCTCTGTCTCTCTTACTCTTTCCCTGTCATTCTGTCTCTCTGTTTCTTTCTGTCTTATCTATCTCTCTCTTTGTCTTTTAAGGAGCATTTTATGTTCTCTCTCATAGGACTAATTAACTTTTAGTGAATCTGCAAAATTGGGATAAATTTTTACTTTTTTGCTTATACAATTAGAAAACAGTGCTTTAGAGCTTATATTGCTACAGTGATATACACAGTTCTGTTCCAAAAAATTGGAATTTTGTGACTAGGTGATAAAAATGATCTCTTACACGTGTCAAACTTCGTATTCTAGACTCTCATACTTAGGTAAATTGACTTTTCGTCAAATAATTTAACCTTTTATGTTTAATACTTGTTATCTTTTATAAATTGAATTTTTCCTTACTGATTTAATATTTGTGGGTTTAATTTGGTGTCTTTGTCAAGGTTACTTATTAGATTGCTCTGTATTCTCTGACTTGTCTTCTCTTTTATTACTAGGGTTGGAAGCTGAATTGAGTATAGCCATTTGAATGGAAAATCAGTACAACTAGAAACTTTAGGAGCTTCTGGTGTCATTGAGATGCTGAATTTGATGATTCTGACCTCCTCACCCCCAAAAGCTATTAGAAGATTGTATTAATACTTTCTATTCTGAGTAACCTTTTCTTGTTTTCCAAGTTAGAGATTTTATAAATGCATGTAGCTCTTTTACTCTTGTAATCTTCAAGATATTTTACCAAGATTAAAAAAATAAATATATCTTTCTACTAAGAGATTGGTGAGTCTGAGGGAAGGAGAGGGTTACACACAGAACCATTGGGTTCATTTCACTGTAAAATTTCTCAGCTGATATTTGTTCTTGTTCTTTGTGGATTTGTTCAGGGAAGATAGAGTTTTTTTTAAAAGAATAAATACCACTTAGGAATATCTACTGATATGGGGTCTAAAGGTATACAGGGTATACAAAGGTGCTCATGTATTTCTTTCTGTCCTGTCTCCCCTTTTTCCCCCTAGTCTTGCTGCCTTGCTTTTTCTCCAACAAATTTAATGAACAACTACTATGAATTTAAAATACAAAATGATAAAGACCCTGTCTTTAGGAAGCTGATAATAGGTGAACTAGAAATATAAGTTAATAATTGTAGTACAGGAAGTCCCCTAATTTCCTATATGATAACGTTTCCAAAAATGTATTTGAAAATAAAAAAGGTACATGTCAAATGGGTAGGAGATTTGGTTGTTTGTATGGAGAGTAATTTCACAGGGCTAAAGTTTATTGGTTTTGTTTGTTTGTTTGTTTATTTTGAGACAAGAGTCTTGCTTGCTCTGTTGCCTGGGCTAGAGTGCAGTGGCATGATAATAGCTCATTGCAGCTTTGAATTCCTGGGCTAACAGTCCTCCTGCCTCAGCCTCCTGAGTAGGTGGGACTACAGGAGTATTCCACCGTACCTAGCTAACTTTTCCCCCCCTATTTTTTTTAGAGATGGAGTCTTGCTATGTGGCCCAGGCTGGTCTCGAACTTCTGGCCTCAAGTGATTCTCCTACCTAGGCCTTCCAGAGTGCTGGGATTACAGTGAGCCATCACCCTAGCCTATATTTTCTTTGTGAAGTAATCTTAAATTAAAACTTCAAGGGGTTTAATTTTCCTGCTAAAAAATTCTGTATTTCTTAGTTTGAGTTATAGTGATTGACTCAAGGGCTCAAGGGGTTAAGAATGAGTCATCAAAGCTTTCGTCTTTGGGGTCAGTGATTTCAAATCTTACTTGTGTTGGTAGCAATAAAAACCCACAGAATCCTTGGTGGACACACACACACACATATACACACGCACAAAACCTCATGGAATTACCATTGTTAGTATCTTTATGGAATGAGAGGTGCATAAAATTGCTCTCTTACCAATGTAAAAAAGAAAAGGACTTATTCTAGACTATCTTCTAGGCTTTTTTTTGTGTGTGTAGTTTTTTTCTCTTCAAAGATGCACTTCCCCCATTTTTATACATCTTAAAAACTGATGAATACACTTAATATATTAGTGTGTCCCCTCCCTGAAAAGCTTAATAGTGTAAATCAATTAATGGTGCTTTTAATTAAGAATATGGCATAGGCTGGGCATAGTGGCTCACACCTATAATCCTAGCACTCTGGGGGCCAAGCTGGGAGGATCATTTGAGCTCTGAAGTTTGAGATCAACCTGAGCAGGGCAAGACCCCCCATCTCTGTATGAAAAAAATAAAAAGAAATTAAAAATTAGAATATGACATAATAGTTTAATGTATGTCAATGAAAACTATCTTCCTTGGGGAGGGAAAGGATGAAATTTACCATACATTGATTAGGCTTGTGAAATAATCAATAAAATATTAACCCCATTATTAAAACCTTTCTAACTAAAATCAAAGTATAGAAGTTCCCTCATTTTTTGAGGTTTCAGTTATTCCCTAGTCCAAAACTATTTAATGGAAAACTCGAGAAATAATTCATAAGTTTTAAATTGTGAGCTGTCTGAGTAGTTTGATGAGATCTTGAACTGTCTTGCTCTATCCCACTCCATCTCACCCTGGATGTGAATCATCCTTTTGTTTAGCCTATCTATACTATATATGCTACCGATTCATTCCTCACTTAGTAGTTGTCTCAGTTACCAGATTGAAAAACATAGTATATGTAGGGTCTGGTACTGTTTGCGGTTTCAGGCATCCACCGGGGATCTTAGAATATATCCCCTTGGATAAGGGGAAAGTACTGTAAATATATTATTAATAGTAAGTGATACTGTAAATACCAGATGAAATCCCTTTAAGAAGAATAAATACTTATATGTTAAGGCTAAACAATTGCCAGTGATATTACCCAGGTTGTGAACTTTATAAGAGGATTTTGTGAGTTCTACACAGTGCTTGATGTGTAGGAGGTACTCAATAAATAATGATAATTAATTTCTAACTAATTAGCTTGGAGGTTTCAAAGAAGGTAGCAGAACAGAGGAACAGGCAACAGAGGGTTACCTAACTGTAGTTAAGGGCCAGGGACCATATAGACCAGTGTTTTCTAATATGGTAGCTACTAGCCATCTGTGGCTATTTCAATTAGGTTATTAATTATGAAATGTACAATTTCTTTAAGTACCAAGTTTGACAGTTGATGTCTCTGACATTTCACTTTGACATTTCTTGTTTAATGTTTATTGTGAAGGTACATCCTCAGTCTTTCAGACACATGTTTTGGCTTGTGATTATCTTTCAAATTTTTTTTAAGAACAATTTTTGTGAAACCATGAATAAGAGAAAAATTTGTGTTATTTTCGAATA
This sequence comes from Cheirogaleus medius, assembly GCA_008086735.1. NCBI lineage: Eukaryota > Metazoa > Chordata > Mammalia > Primates > Cheirogaleidae > Cheirogaleus > Cheirogaleus medius. Next base: position 4,050,552 of record VBSM01002121.1, on the reverse strand, counting down.
TGAGTTCCATAGAGGAACCAGTGTAGCTCAGCTAGCTAGAAATATCAGTGAGTGTTTGGGAAGGATGTGGCTAATGAATGCACAGTACATTGAGGGTTTGAGAAGTTCTGTTCTGGTGATTTTTTTTTTTGGAAACAGAGTCTCACTCTGTCGCCCGGGCTAGAGTGCCATGGCATCTGCCTAGCTCACAGCAACCTCAAACTCCTGGGCTCAGGTGATCCTCCTGCCTCAGCCTCCCGAGTAGCTGGGTCTACAGGCATGCGCCACTATGCCTGGCTAATTTTTTCTATATATTTTTAGTTGGCCAATTAGTTTCTTTCTCTTTTTAGTAGAGACAGGGTCTCGCTCCTGCTCAGGCTGGTTTCGAACTCCTGACCTTGAGCGATCCGCCTGCCTCGGCCTCCCAGAGTGCTAGGATTATAGGCATGAGCCACCACCTCCTGGCAGTTCTGGTGATTTTAACCTTGAAAATGAGCCACGTTGGTGACCTAAGACCAAGGTAGATAATGATGAGCTGAAAACAGTAGTAGAAGCGAATCCATCTCAACGTATGCATGAATTAGCAGCAAGGTTTGACATTACTATTCCAACAGTATGGACCATTCGAAACAAATGGGCAATGTAAAGAAGCTGGATAGATGGGTATCGCATGAATTAAACAAACATCAGAAGAGAAATTGTCCCAAAGCTTGCCTTTCTTTGCTGTCATGACATAAAAGCAAACCATTTCTATCCCGTATAATTACACGTGATCAAAAATGGATTATTTCTGACAATTGCAAGTGTTTGGCACAATGGTTGGATAAAAATGAAATGTTGGAACACAGTCCAAAACCAAATATTCATCAAAAAAAGCTAATGGTGTCTGTTTGGTGGTCCAGAGCTGGTGTTATCCGCTACAGTTTCATGAAACCTGGTCATTTGATTACAGCGATTGTCTAATGCAACCATTTGGATGAAATGTTGAGGATTTTTGTGATTAAGTAGCTGAGATTGGTCAGTGGAGACAGGCCATTCCTCTTCAAGACAACGCTCGACCACGTGTCGCACAAACAACACTGCTTAAGTACAGAAGCTGTACTTGGAAACTCTCCATCATCCACCGTATTCACCAGACCTTGTACCATCTGACTACCACTTCTTCTAGGCTTTGGAATACTTCTTTCAAGGAAAAATATTCAGTTCTCAACAAGCTGTGGAAAACTCCTTTTGCAATTTCATCAATACTCACTCTCTAGGCTTCTTCACTCCTGGGGTAAAGAAGCTACCATTAAGATAGCAAACCTGTGTCAATAGTTTAGGTGCCAACTTTAATTAATTATACTGTTTCTTGTTTGAGATATAATAAACTACATTTTGATTCAAAATTGGACATTTTATATTTACCTAATAAGTAAAATGAAAAAATCCATTCTTCAGTTGCACTAGCTATATTTCAAGTCCTCTGTAATCATATTTGGTTAGTGGTTACTATATTGGATAATGTAGATATAGAACATTTTCTTATCTAAGGTAGCTGATATAGATAGATACTTCCTCATAGACTTATTTTTATTTCATTTTTTTATTTTTATTTTTTTTTAGAGACAAGCTTGTTTTCTGTTCCTCAGGCTGGAGTACAGTGGCCTAATCATAGCTTCATGTAACTTTGACCTCATGGGTTCAGGGGATCTTCCTGCCTCAGCCTCCTGAGTAGCTAATACTACAGGTATATGCATCACGCCTGGCTAATTTTTAAAGTTTTTGTGGAGATGGGGTCTTGCTATGTTGCCCCAGCTGGTCTGGAACTCCTGGCGGCAAGCAGTCCTCCTGCCTTGGCCTCCCAAAGCTTGTCATTGATTTTAATGATACAGATAATTTACAATTTTAAAGATACAGATTCTCAGTATTTTTTTGTTCCCCTCAAAACAGTATTTTTATTGCTTCCCATACTTTTTTTTACATTTTAAAAAAATTGACAAATAATACTTATACACACTCATGGGGTATGTAGTGATCAGATTCAGACAATAATTCTCAATAAGACATTTGTGCTATGAAATTTATAATTGTGAGGCCATTAGGCTTACAGAAGTTCAACTTAAACAGTAAAAGGCAAACTACAGATTTTATATATCAGAAACTACCAATTAACATCTAACTCAGGTCTTTTCACTCTACCAAATCAAATATATTTTCTTTTTCTTCCTTCTGTGTTCAGCCTATAAAAGTGTGCTGCCCACATTGCAGCAGTGGAGCACTCTAAACGTCTTCTTTTTCTGAGTGCTGCCCAATTCATGAATTGTTCTTTGCTCAGATAAACTCTGAAAAAATTTATTTTGTCTAAAATTTTTCTTTTAACAAACAAAGGAACATAAATTCTGTTAAGTGAGGTTATAAATATAACAGTGAAAATTCCCCTTAAGGCTTTTGCTGTCATTATTTTAGGAATATGGGACTTTAAAAACATCCCTTTTACCTTTTAATATGTTTTGATTAAACATGATATATTTGTTATTATATAGTGTCAGGCTCACAAAAATTGCTAAATAGATGTTAGTTCCTTTAATACACATATTCATTTACTGGGGCGTGGTTCCAAAGCTGGATGATCATAAGAATTCCTTAGGCAGTTTTAAAAGCTTACAGATATCTATGACATATATGTTAATTAATATATATAAATGATATAAATGCACACAAAGAATTGTATCTAATTTTTCCTTAGCATTAACTCCTTCAGAGAGAATGGTTGGCTCAAAGGATTTAATTATTTTTGAGATTTTTGATTCATAGAAACAAATCCCCTTCAGAAAGTTTGTACCAGTTTACACACTTACTTGTTCTGTATGTTTTCTTTAACACTGGGCATTCTTGAGCTTTTACTATTTCTCAGTTGATGAAAAGGATCTCTTAGTTTTCATTTCTTTGATTATGAATGAGTTTCAGCATTTTTTATGATTTATTTGATATCTGCATTTCTTCTTCCCTCCCTCCTTTCCTTTTTTCCTTCTTTCCTTTCTCCTGCTTCATCTACTTCCCTGTTTCCTTGTCCTTCTTCCCTCTCCCTGCTACTTCTCCCTCTCTTGTTCCTCCTCCTTCACTTGTTCTTGATCTCTGTTCTCTCACACACTAAGATTCTTAGTTTTGACCAGCAGTAAGTTGACTAATAGGGCTAGAAGGTGATGACTAAAAACATGAGATGGTGTCTAGAAAGTTGAGATGAGTTTGATTACTGTGCCTATTGCAAATATGAGCACAATGTTAATCCATTGTAGATCTGTAACATTCTTATATGTGTTTTCTTTTTTTTGAGACATTGTCTCACTCTGTTGCCTGGACCAGAGTACCATGGCATCAGCATGGCTCACAGCAACCTCAAACTCTTGGGCTCAAGCAATCCTACTGCCTCAGCCTCCCAAGTAGCTGGGACTACTGGCATGTGCCACCATGCCTGGCTAATTTCTTTTTCTATATGTTTTTAGTTGGCCAATTAATTTCTTTCTATTTTTAGTAGAGACGGGGTCTCGCTCTTGCTAAGGCTGATTTCGAATTCCTGACCTTGAGTGATCCTCCTGCCTCAGCCTCCCAGAGTGCTAGGATTACAGGCGTGAGCCACTGGGCCTGGCCTTTATATGTGTTTTTATCTATTCTCTTGTTACTGGTATCTTTCAGAAATGGCCCTTTTCAATTTGAGAGTGGGGAAATTGGACTTAATAATTTCTTATATGAAGAAACCAAATATTTTGCTACTATCATTTGGAAACTGCTCATTATGATTGATTCTTGGTGGCAGTAGAATCAGTTTGATATGATGCCATTAATGACCACTTGTTTTTGATTTCTTGCCTATGTGTAAATGTGATTAGAACAGAAACCCTTTAATAATAGGGACTGTTTATCTTCATGTCCCTAGTGCCTCATAGTATCTGGACCTGATTACAGGCTTTAGAAGTGCTTGTTGACTGTGATTGCTTTTTTATCTGAATCTGCCTTTTCTACCCCACATTTAAGATAACATCCACCCTGGGAGCAGGAAAACTATTGCAAAGTGTAGAAATGAAGTATTTTCTTTTTTTTTTTAATTTATTTATAATTTTAAGTTTAAAAGTTGTAATGAATATGTATAACATAAAACTTATTAACTATTTTTAAGTGTATAGTTCAGTGGTGTTAAGTATATTTATATTCTTATGCAACCATCATCACCATTTATCCACAGAACTTTTTCATCTTGCACAACTAAAACTCTGTGCCCATTAAACAGTAACTTCCCAATTCCCATACACCCCAGGCTCTGGCAACCACCTTTTTACTTTCAGTCTCTATAACTGTTCTAAGTACCTCATATGGATGGTATCATCCAATATTTGTACTTTTGTGACTGACTTATTTCACTTAATGTAGTATCTTTAAGGTTCCTCCATGTTGTATTCTGTGTTAGAATCTTTCATTCCTTTTTTCAAGGCTTAATAATATTGTATATTAAAAAAATGTTCCGAGTCTGGAGACCAGCAGCAAGGGTAGGTGGAGCAGTTAACTTCCCCTCCCTTGCATGTTGGACTGCTGGTGGGCTCCCCAGCAGTTGGAGAGACCTGCGGACACCAGTCCAGAGACGGCCACCACCACTGAGCGGTGAGACTGTAGCAGACGTGGCAACAGGCTCCCAACTCCCTCGAGGCACCTCCGTGTGCACAGACCCGACCGC
>VBSM01002121.1:4025778-4045765 GCA_008086735.1 Cheirogaleus medius | reverse complement strand
CCCTAACAATATTTGTACCCCCATTATATGATGAAATAAAAGGAAAAAAAATGTTCCATTGTATGTATATACCACATTTTATTTATCTGATCACTTGTCAGTGGACACTTGGGTTGCTTCCACCTTTTGGCTACCATGAATAATGCTGCTGGTGAACACAGATGTACAAATAATCTTTTAAAGACTCGGCTTTTTATTCTTCTGGGTATGTACCCAGAAGTGGAATTGTTGGATCACATGGTAATTCCATTTTTAATTTTATACTAACTGTCTTAAAGGGTATAAAGTGGTATCTCATTGTGGTTTTGATTTGCATTTCCCTAATGGTTAGTGATATTGAGCATCTTATTAGGTGCTTATTGGCCATTTGTATATCTTCTTTGGAGATGTGTATTTGAGTCTTTTGCCTATTTTTGAATCAGGTTGCCTTTTTTGTTACTGAGTTTTAGGAAATAGAAACAGGGGAAGTTTAATGTCAAGAATTATTGACTATGACAAAAGAATAACTATAAAATATGAGGAAACTTTGTATGTTACCCTAGGGCTGAGGGAGAGTATCCCAAGAAGGACACATTTAGAAAGGATTCAGACCTCATTGGAGAAGATGTGGTTCAGTCCTCTAGATAACAAGAGAGGTTTGTGGTTTGGAAAGGTTGGAGGTGGTCTGAAGTTGCTGGGCAAGCATAGGCAATTCATCTGAGTACAAACGGAGGAGCAGGGTATCAGTAGCTTGTAGCAAGGGTGTATAGTGGGAGTCCAGGTGCCAGCAGGGGCTGAAAGCTTTTGAGGTGTGTGGGCTGCATTGGGGAAGAAAATGAGGCAGATTGGTGTGTGTCTCTGTGGGCCAAAAACAATTGTGCTTAGTCTGAGGACTGCAGAGAGAATGTAAGCACCGGCACTGGCATTCAGAGTGTGCAGGAGCTTTGGAGTGCATAGGAGTTCTGGTTTCCATGTCAAGAGGAATGTAGACAGCTTATTGCTAGGCTGAGACTGCAAGGTCACAGAGGGGGACTGTGTTCTCAGCAAGTGGCTGGGACAGCATTCCGCCAGAGGTCCTCAAACCCAGACATCCAAAACCCCTTTACCCCATGTCCCTGCTGGAAATTGTAGGAGAGCTTTTTTCTACTTTAGTGCCTCTCCATTGCCCTCTACTGAGAAAGTTTAACATGGTAGTTGTGTAAAAGGAGGAATATTTAAAGAAATGTTTATTACACAGTATATATTGAAGGGTGCATTTTAAGCTGAGGGGCAATAAATTGATAAGTGATACATACTTATATTCCACAATTTGTTCATCCATTCACCTGGTGATAGACATTTTTGGGTTCTTTCTAGTTATTGGCTATTACAAGTAAAGCTGCCATGAATGTGAATGTGCAAGTTTTTGTATAGGCATATATTTTCATTTCTCTGGGTAAATACCTAGGAGTGGAATGGAATGACTGAGTTGTACTGTAGATATGTGTGTAACGTGTTAGGAAATTGCCAAATAATTTGCCAAAGTAATTATACCATTTTCATTCTTGCCAGGAATATATGAGATTTCTTTCACATCTTACCAACATTTGGTATGGTTATTCTTTTTAATTTTAGCCATTATAATAGATATATAGTAATATCTCCTTGTGGTTTTAGTTTGCATTTCTCTAATTACTAATGATATTGAGAATCATTTCATGTGTTTATTTACTATTTGTATATTTTATTTTGTAAACTGTTTAAATATTTTATTCCTTATTATTTTAATTGGGTTATTTTCTTATTATTGAATTTTGAGAGCTCTTTATGTATTCTTGATAAAAGTCATTTATCAGATATATGCTTTACAGAGTTTTTTCCCCTGGACTATGGCTTGTCTTTTCATTCTCTTAATGATGTCTTTTGAAGAGCACACATTTTTTTTATTTACTTAATTTATTTATTTAAATAGAGATGGTATCTTGCTGTGTTGCCCAGGCTAGTCTTGAACTCCTGGTCTCAAGTGATTTCCCCCTGCTTCACCCTCCCAAGTATCTGGGACTACAGGCACATGGCACTGTACCCAGCATACATTTTTAATTTTGATAAAGTCCAGGTTATCAATTGTTCTTATATAGATTATGTTTTTGTTTTTTAATCTAAGATATATTTGCTTAATCCAAGGGCATGAAAGTTCTTTCCTGGAAGTTTTATGGTTTTGTATTAATATTTAGGCCTGTGATACATTTTGAGTTAATTTTTTATGTGGAATAAAAATTGGATATAGGTTTTTTGGGGGGGAAGGCATAGATATCCAATTGTTCCAGCACCATTTGTTGAAATGGTTGTCCTTTTGACTTTTCAAAAATCAGTTGACCAGGCGAGTGCTGTGGCTCATGCCTGTAATCCCAGCACTTTGGGAAGTTGAGGCAGGAGGATCATTTGAGCTCAGGAGTTCCAGACCAGCCTGAGCAACACAGTGAGACCCCATCTGTACAAAAATTTAAAAAATTAGCTGTGTGTGGTGGTGTGCACGTGTAGTCCTAGCTACTTGGGAGGCTGAAGCGGGAGGATCCCTTGCCCAGAAGTTCCAGACAAGCCTGGGCAACATAGTTGAGACCCCATCTCTACAAAAAATTTAAAAAATTAGTTGTGTGTGGTGGTGTGCATGTATGGTCCTAGCTACTTGGGAGGCTGAGGAAAGGAGAATCACTTGAGCTCAGGAGTTTGAGGCCACAGCGAGCTATGCGTCATTGCAGTCCAGCCTGGATGACACAGCAAGATCCTGTCTCTAAAAAAAAAAATAAATAAAATAAAAAATAAAACAACCAGTTGATCTCTTTGTGTTTCTTTGTGTTTTTTGTTTTGTCCTCTAGAAAAATCATACTGACTACTGTGGCGTTATAAATCATGAAATCAGGTCATGTTAACCCATCCAGCATGTTCTCTTTCAAAGTTATCTTGACTATTGTGCCGGTTACTGTTTTATTGCCTTTCAGCTCCAAATGTACTCCTTTTGCCTACTCTGTGAAAATAGATCAGGTCCTTAAATATTTTTCTTTTGCCAGCTAGCACAATGTTATGCTTTGCCAGTAAAGAGTGCTGGAGAAACACTGAAGAAGAGTTTTTACCTCTTTGTTTGTATGTACTTGCTTGGTGGGCTGTAGCTGCACACTCACCTTCTCCATTGTCAGCCCATATAGCTTCCCCAGTGGAGAGCTTCTGAAGGGGATGTGTCTTCACCAGCACCAGGTTCCTGGAGTACTAAAAGGGCAGCAGTACCCAGCATCCTGTGACCCAAGGCTAACAACTTCTCCTTCTTTGTACCTTCCCCTGGTGGGGGATGGGGGCGGTTATAGCAGAGTGTCATTTGTTGGGATGCTTCTTTGTGAACAGATTTTACTAGCGCTCTAAAGAATGGATTTCTAGCAAGTTCCACAGCACAGATTTTCAGCAAGTTCTGCCAGTGCAGCACTTAGAGTAACTTCTCTGCCATTCAGTGAGTGGACTGTGCCCTCTCCAACAAGGTCTGGATCTCTGCCCTGGAATGGTTTGAGGGTTGGAGAAAGTTCTTGCCTTGGTGCTCTGTTTAAGCCCTAGGGAGTATTGGCTGTTCCTGTAGTAGAGTTGTCTTTATTTCTCATTAGTTAATTGGTTGTTTCTCCAATCCCCTGTTATAGTTAATGATTCTTTGTATTAAACTTTCCCCTTTCAAATTATTGTGTGGCGGCCAGGTGTGGTAGTTCAGGTTTGTAATCCTAGGACTTTGGGAGGCCATGGTGGAAAGATCACTTGAGGCCAGGAGTTTGAGACCAGGTTGAGCAAGAGTGAGAACCTGTTTCTACAAAAAAATATTAGAGGAATGCATGGTGGTGCATTCCTATAGTCCAAACTACTTGGGAAGATGAAGCAGGAGGATTTGCTTGAGCCCAGAGTTTGAGGTTGCAGTGAGCTATGATGATGCCACTGCACTCTAGTGCAGATGACAGAGCGAGACCTTGTCTCAAAAAAAAAAAAAAAAAAAATTACTGTATGTTTTCTCTCTCTAATTGGCTTTACATTTCCATAGGAATATTAGAAGCCATTTGTAAATAAATATTTATTTTAAAAAGCTACTGAGATTTTGGTTGGAAATTAATTGAATCTATAGGTAAATTTGGGTAGAATTGACATTTTGACTGTTGAGTCTTCTGACCCATGAATAAGTTATCTACATTTATTTGGATGTTGAATTAATTCAGCAGTGTTTTATGGTTTTTAGTGTACTGATCTTTCTGATATTTTTTGACAGATATAGTCCTAAGTATTTCATAGTTTTTGGTGCTTTTATGAACTTTTTATAAAATATCAATTTCTAATTGTTCATCACTAATATATAAAAATGCAATTGATTTTTATATATTGGCATTGTATCCTGCAACCTTGCTAAACCCACTTACTAGTTCTAGTAGCTCTTTTGTAGATTCCATTGGATTTTCTACATAGACAAGCATGTCTTCTGTGAATAAAGAGAGCTTTATTTTTTCTATTCCATTCAAAAGAGAAAAGCCTTTTATTTCTTTTTCTTGCCCAACTTCACTGGCTGGAACCTCTGGTATAATGTTGAATAGAAATAGTGAGAGTGGACATCTTGGTCTTGTTTCTAATCTTAGGGGAAAAGCATTCATTCTTTCGTAATTAAGTATAATGTTAATTGTGGATTTTTCAAGATGCCATTTATAGATTGAGGAAGTTCCTTTTAGTTCATAGTTTGCAGAAAGGTTTTAAAAAATCAGGAATGGATGTTGAATTTTGTCAAATGCCTTTTTTTTCGTGTCTGTTGAGATGATCTCATACTTTTTTTTTTTTGCTGGATTTTCAAAGATTAAATCAATTCTGTATTCCTGAAATAAACACATTTGATTACCATGTGTATTTGGCTGCTTGATGTTGCCCTGCAGCTCACTGATGCTCTTTTTATTCTTTTTGGATTCTTTTTTCTTTCTGTGTTTCATTTTTCAATAGTTTCTTTTGCAATTTTTCCAAGTTTACTAATCTTTTCTTCTACAGTGTCTCTGTAGAAGACACTATGACACTAATTCTAAGACATTAATTCTATGTAGTGTATTTTTCATCTCAGATATTATAGTTTTCAACTCTAGAAGTTCGATTTAAACCTTTTAAAAATATCTTCCATGTTTCTGCTTAATGTTTTGAATATGTGAAATATATTTAAAATAACTTTTAATATTCTTGTTTGCTAATTCTACCACCTGTTCTGAGTTGGTTTCAGTCAGTTGATTGTTTTCTTCATTATGATTCATGTTTTGCTCTCACTTTGCATATTTGGTAATCTTTAATCAAGTGACAGACATTGTGAATTTTACCTTTTTTGGGTGCTAGATTTTTTTGTATTATTAGAAATATTCTTGAACTTTGCTCTGTGATGTAGTTATCTGAAAACAATTTGAGGCTTGGTTTTATGATTTGCTAGGCGGCTTGGAGCAATGCTTAATCCAGGGCTAATTATTCCTCACTACTGAGTTCTCTACTTCCTAAATTCTCCACCTAACGTCCTGTGAATTAAGAGCTTTTCAGTCGTGCTTGTTGGAGTAGGTACTGTTCCTGGGTCGTATGATTGCCAGTCAGTATTCTCTCTAATTCTTTCAGATGGTTCTTTCTCCAACCTCCAGTAGTTGTCTCACACAATCGAGCTATTCAGTACTGTGCTGAATATTTGAGAGGTGCTTATGCAGATCTGTTTTTTTGTCCCCACCCGGTGTAGCTTTTCTGGTACTTTCTCCTACGATAGCTGCCTTTGTCTTCATGGACTCTTAGGTCTTCTGTTCCATCAACTCAAGTAAATTCATCAACCACCTTGATTTCTCTTCCCCGTCCAAAGCCTGAAAAGTTTCTAAAGGTGGTAAACTGGGGCAATCATAGGGTTTATGTTGTTTGTTTCCTGTCTCTCCGGAATCCCTAGTCTTTGTTGCTTTATTTCCATTTTCTTGAGAACTGTTGGTTTCTGTATTTTCCCTGGGATTTTTTGTTGTTTCAAGTGAGAGGACAAATCTGATTCCTGTTACTACAGCCTGACATACATATATACATACACATATATATATACATACATAGTATAAAACCCCACTTTTAACCCCATTCTTTTTTTTCCTACTCCCCCCCCCATTATTTTTGGTTGTGAAAATAATTCTGGTTTGAGAGTTACCATTCTTTATGTTTTAGTTCTAGCTAATGCCAGAATCTATTGTATATAAATTTGTATTGACAAATTTTTTTTTCCTAAAATAATGAATCCCCCTTCCCCCCAAACAATTATTCTGCATGTATAATTACCTGGGTTTAAAAAAGATTTTTATTTGTAATATCATTTCCAATTGGTTATAATATAAACTATAGTGCATACTAATGGAGTCAATTATTAAACTGTAATGTGAAGAATAGAGAAAAAGACTTAGAAGTGCCCAGAGGACACATCCTGATGAAATCTGAGTACAGTTGTTTAACTGTAAAATTATGTTCAGCATTACCAGAGGATATACATGTAAGCCTCATTGGTGAATGTGTAGGAAGAGAGGTGGAAAGAAGAGATGAATTACATAAAGAATTTTTTAAAGAGATTGAAAAAAAACAAATAAGTAGACCTAACAAGATAGAGGGGACTCTGAAGAATGCATCTGCTTCTTACAGACAATAGTTGGAGCTAGGGCAATGTAGCTTCTGACTTTAGTTGAGTTGAGAGAATTAACTGGGATAATTAGAGATAGCTGATAAGTTTCTTAAACTAGGTTTCTGGGTTTTTGCATCTATAGAATGAGTATAAAAATATTTATTTCAAGGGTTGTAGTGAGTATTAAATAGAATCCATCACATAAAAGTATGTAGCAGTATGTGCTTAATAAGTGTTTGTCTTTATTTTTTTTCTAAATGACCAATAGAAGCTTTACTTTTTTATTGCATATTTGCCTATTGATTATATGGACACAGAAGCAGTGCTTATGGTTACCTTGGAACCTATCAAGAAAACAAAGGTGAAACAAATTCCTGCCTTGTTGACCTCCTGTAACTTTTCACAGTTTGGAAAAAAACAACCAGAGCACTGTTAGCGTAAGAATATATTTGAAAATACTGGGCTTGAGAAGGCTATGCAGGAGGTTCTAACTTGGAGAAGGATGGAGGAATTTTTTTTTATAGGGCCTTAGCAGGATGGGGTCAGGCAAAGTTCAGCTAGTTAGAGGAATTGTTGGTCAAGGATGGCTCTCAGAGGAGGGGAGAATTTATCTTGTAGATTAGCAGTCATTGGGCAATTTGGATTTTATTAAGTTGTTGACAAACAGCTATGAGAGGCAAGGACATGAGAGGGCCTATGGAAAATTCTCAGTTTTTTAGTGTTTTCACAGTAGATTTTTCTATCATTGGCTCTTGCAGTCTTTTCCCAACCCCTCTCTCTCCCCTAGTCCCAATCTCCCAAATAGAAGATTCCATTATCTTGGTCATGATTTTAGACTCCTACTTCTTGATTTCAGAAGGCAATGTCTTTTTGAAACTTTAGAGAACAAGGAATTAAATATTTTGTAGTTCTGGAAAGTCTTGCTCCCTGCCTTCTTAGCACTGTGTTTTGGATCCCGCTGTATACGTTTTCTGTAGTAGAGGAAACAGTAATATATGATAATAAAAAGCTTCAAAGTAGACATATGGCTGGAAAGGGAGATTTGAAAAGGGTTTTGTAGTAGCTATTTTAGTTGATGACACATCTACTTAACTTGCAATTGGATTTTTTTTCCCCCTTCATTTTGCCTCATCGTTCTGTGAGTATTCTAGTAGATGTTAAATGAGATCATTTTTGATAGTTGGTTTGCAAGCTTTGGTATGTGCACCCAACCTTCCAAAGCCTGCCTGTGCTTTTTAGGGAGCTCAGCTTGTGACTGAAAGGATCAGCCCTTCTCTTGTATCTTTTTAATTAGCACTACTGGTTTCTAGCAGCTGCTGCTTAACACTGTTCATTCTTGAATTTGGTGAATTGTCTGTGCTCCATGTGATTTCTTTGCCTTTATGAATTACTTTTTGACTACAGGTGAGCCAATCTCCTATAAATATAATCTGTGCTTTGAAATTAAATTATCTTTATCCTCTTTGAATACGGAAATCCTCTTATTATCTGCTAGTTGGCCTCTTGCTTTGTGGCTCTCTGTGTTCCTCTTGTAATGCTTCCTTAGCTTTTAATTTAAATCCCAGATGGTGTTGGTTAGCATCCATGGAAGACAGGGTTATTCAGATGTTAGGAAAGTATGAATATTTGGTCACCATATTTAGGATTATGGGGGCATTTGTTTCTAACTTTTCGGAATATAGAAAAAGAGGTGAGTTTCTTATTCTTTCCTAATCAATTTCACCATAGACCTTGTATTTTTTAAACTAAGTTCAATGAAAAAAAAATATGGAGAATAATGTATCTGCTATTTGTACATGGATATACTGACTATAACTATGGACACTGTATTTGACTTACTGTGAGGCTTTCAGGGTAAACGTGTCAGATGTAATCAATACTTTAGTATTGCCATGTATTATTAAGTATTTTTCCATAAATGATGAGAAAGTTATTTATGGGTTTTTTGGTTGTTCAGCAAAATAACACAAAAATTTCAGTAATGTTGCTTTCTCTTTTTTGATAGCCCTAGGAAACAAGAGAGCAGGTTTATCTAAGACTAAACAGTAAATCACATTTTCTTTCTAGTACATTACTTTGCTTCTTAACCTCACTCTCTCCTTCGCTTGTAACATTTGATAAGATGAAGCAGATTTTCACCATACAAGGTTTTAAAAATTTTCTAGTAAGTATCTTTTTTAGTTTCTCTATCTTAAATCTTAGGGAATCTGAAAGGCTCCTTTTTTTATTTCTTCCCAAGAAAGTATCTTCATTTACTCTTGATGTTTTTGTAGAAATTTCTGCTATTCAGAGATAGAAATAAAACATGCAATTAAAAAAATCTCAACCATTGAAGGTATTTTGAAAATTAACAGATCAGTTATTTTATAAGTTCTATAAATTTGTGATTTTTTAAAAATAATTGCCCCTTCAAATAGGGAATTAATTGACATGCCGATTATATCTAATATATAACACAAAAATGAGTCTTAAAATGTGTATAATTTCATTTGTGTTGATTTATGATGTAACTTTTTTTGAGTAAATGTACCATTAGAGAATATATTTGGAATATCTAAAAGGATTCTATGTGTTGTTTATTGGTATCATACATATATGTGATTTGGGTCATAGACTTGTTTCATAGTTAAAAGAAATAGATAATATGGAAAGGAAGAAGAAGCCTAAAACATAAGTTTCTGCATAAATACCAAGGGAAAGAAATTCAGTGTACTTTGCTCTTCAAAAAACTTTAAAAACTCCAGAACCCAAGGAAGTGGAAAACACTTGCATTTATACAGTAATTCTTATTTATTAGTTGCAGGGCAAAAACAATAGAAAATTACATAGTCAAAATAAGAATTTAACTGTGAAGTCCTCCTGTCAAATTCTTTAGCTCATTTAACCTACTTATGATTATTATTTTTTAAAAAACGTAATTGGGCAGTTCCAAGAAAAGCTTCAGAACAGCTGTAATTACAGCTGCAGATTTAGTCAAAATAGGGGTTTTAAAAGGCTCTTTATTCCCCTTTCGCATCTCTTTCCTCTACCCCAAGCAACCCAAATTTAGTTGTAAAAGTTTTGGTAAGCTTAGGATTCCTGAAACTGGAGTGCCATATGTTTAACTGCATGCAGATGTGATGAATACATGTAACTTTTTATTAAGGTTCCTAGAACCTTTTAGTTCTTTTAGTACTGTATGCACAGTTAAATGATTTTTGTCAGCTTGTGTTTGCATTGAATTTTATAGATAAACATGTATTCCAAACACAGTTTAGTGATTTTTATGACAAGGCCCCAGCAACTACTAAAGCTACTTAGAGGAGCAATACTTTTCAATCTAAATTTGAACTAATGTTGACATTATTACAAGTTGACTGGAAATATTTGCAAAAGCTTATATCTTTGTTTTAAAAAATATTTCTTCAAATTTTACTGTAATAGGAAATTGACTTTAACCTCATCTAAAAACAAATTTGGCAAATCTCTTAATTTTTGGAGCAAAATATGTTATAATAAATCAAAAGTGAAATACACATTCATGTCAGGTGGCCACCTCCCCCCAGTAGGCTTTATGATCTAGGCTGGAAGTGGATGGCATTCTAAGGTCTGATTTTCAGTTCAGTCAGTCAGGGATTGTATATAAGGGTTATAGAGGACTGTGGCAAAGAGCAAGATTTGGGGCCAGTTTTTCCTTTCCTAATTAATTACCATCTTCTTTGCAGATGCTAGTTATGCTGAATATCAGTCATGTGATATAATAACATAACTTGGATTCTAATCACAGTTTTATAGTGTTACCTACTCAGAATTTGATTCAAAGTTCGTAGTGACTCATTGAATCACACAGGGAAATTTGAAGAATCTTTTTCTGCTAAAGCCAATAAATTAATATATTCAGCTAGAAGACCAAGTGAAACTTGCTTGTATTTGCATAGCACTATATTCATAGTGATAAGGGTACAAAGCTATGTAGAACATTAAAGTACAGTGGGTAGACAAGGTGCAAATATATGCATTAAAATAATAAATCAACTATTAGAGAATAAATAAACTTGGATTTAAATCCCCAGACTCAGGAAATCTTTAGGTATTAAGGAAATTCTAAAGATCTAGACCAACTTTCTTACTATTACACATGAGGAAACAGATTCAGAAAAGTGGCGTGAATTACCTTAAATCATTAATTAAATAAGAGGTTTATAGGACATTCTAAATATGAACTTAAGGAGTGACAATAGGTAGTAAGTTAACTTTGCTTTTATAATCTTGGATGTCAGCTAATGTTGACTAATTGCTTATTGCAAATACTTTTATAGAGCAGCTGCCGGTCTTTTTCTCATGAATCTAGTAGGAATATCAGAATGTGAAATTATACAATAGGTTATTTTTAGAGAGGGTAAAATTGAACAGAAGCCATTTCACAGAATACTGGTGAACTGAAATGAGTAATACTAATAAAATGCATTTGTTAAGGCAGAATAAAGAAATTATATTTATAAAATTACGTAACTTTTAAAGCATGGATTAACTTATAGGTATGAGAGAATGTAGGTAAAATTTGAAATGGAGTATAATTTTGATGCTGAAGGTACAACAAATTATGTGAGGAAAAAGGAAGAAACTTAACAGAAAAAAACTTCTAGGAAGAAAAATAAAAATAAATAAAACTTTAATAAGACAGGAAAAATGAAACATTTAAAAGAAGTTAATTTTATTTAGGACTGGCCATATAGGGAAATTTAAAGCTCTGCTATGATGTAGTGTGGTGTAATATAGTACTGTGAAGTTCTGGTTTTGTCACCTATGACCAGCATGGTCTTGGACTAAAAGTTTGCTTATGAAGAAATAACAAGAGTGAATAATTTTGAATTAGTAACTTGGACTTATGAGCTTCAGTTGCTTAGCAAAAAATGAGATTATGTCTTTGCACCTAATTATACAATTGTTGGGGCAATCAAATGAAAATCATGTGAAAGTGTTTTTCCATATTATAACTATAGATTCAATCCAATATGACAAATATTTGAGTATCTAATATGTCAGATGCAGTATTGTAAACTTTAGAAGTCAGGAGGATATATAGTCCTTTAAGACAAAGAGGACATAAAAAACATAATGCAAATGTCTAAAATATATGGCAGACTATGAAAAGGGCAAAGAGAGGTTCAGCTTACCTGTATTTAGGCTTAGGCTAAAGAGCTACCGACCTGAATCTATTCTAAAGGTCTGTAAAACTTGGTTTGCCACAAGTGACAAAGTAAGCATATATGTATATCTTCTGCTTTTTGAGCTCTTAGGTAAGAGTGGACAGATTACCCTGGATTGTCATATTATGAAAGTCTAAACTTGAGTTCTCTAATAGTTGCAGATAGGAGCTTATTGATTTTTTAGGTGTATATGCATGAATCAATGGCTGAGTCAGATTGCTGCAAGGAATGTACAATTTTTAGACTTGATAGGTATTGCCAGTGGGATAGGTTCTAGATTTTAATATCTGGGTTGGATACATTGAAAGAACATAGAAGATTAAATGGGGACTTTAGAAATACCTATTCCTATTATCTGTGAAGATACTTTTTACAGAATCCCTGACTTATCTTTACTACTTTTTATAATGAGGAAACTTTCTATTATGTGATACAGACCACTTTCTTATGGAATCTGATGTTTGGAGTTCTTTGTTTTTGCCAGCCCCAATGACCTCACTTTCCATATGTTGTTCTGTATTCTTTACCTCTTATTAGATATGGTATAGGCTTGATTGAGGAAAGAACCTGTTGATGGGAAGCCAGGAATAAAAAGAGAAGAATGATAGGTTCAAGAAGCATACCAAAAAAGGAAATAATGGTACTACTAATAGCTAATACTTACTTGTACTGAAGTCCTAGGTACCGAACCAAATGCTTTTCCTATATTATCTCTCAACCTGTAGAATTGATATGTTAATATTAAATATCAATTAAATGAAATATCATTTTAATATTAAATGATAATAGTACTTACCCTCTGTTACAGACAAAGAAATTGCTACAATAATTTGCACAGTGGGAGGTAGGTTTCATGCTGGGTTATTTGAGCCTAGAGACCAAACCTTTAACATTACTACATATTGCCTTTTAGAGATAACCTGGAGACTCCTTTGGGAAAAATTTTCTCCTCCCCTTTCTCTAAGTGTGATAGTCATTAGAGATAAAAGATTAATATTTGAAGGCCAGTATCTTGAGTGGGAGGTAAAATGTTATAAAATTTATTCAACATTTTAAAGTTGATTGAAGATATCAGAAAGAAAGGAACCTGGAAGCAGATAAGTGAATGTAATCTACTTTGCAAGTTAGGGAGAAAGGAACTTTTGGTTCAGCTATTATAATGTTTAGATTTTATGATGCTATATAAACATGATATCTTGATATGGAAATTGTTTCGTACCAGCTTATGATCATTAGTTTATAGACCAGTGCTGTGTAATAGAAATATAAAGTGAACCACACATCTAATTTTACATTTTTTGGTAGCTACATTAAAAAAAGTAAAAAGAAACAGATGAAATTGGTTTTAATTAATTAACCTGTTATATTCAAAATATTATTTCAACAACAAATCAATAGAAAAATATCAATGTTTTACATTCTTCTTTGCATATGAAGTCTTTGAAATCTATGTGTATTTTATACTTAGAGTATATCTCAGTGTAGACTAATCACATTTCATATGCTTAATGACCTGACCACATTTGGCTACTGAATACCTTACTGGACAGTCATTTACATACCATTAGAAAATAAAAGATTTATCGTAGTTGCTATCTGTATTCATGAAAATTTTCTGATTCAATTATAAGTAGATGGCTTATTCTCCCTCTGTGTTCCCTCTTTGTTAACAAAGAGTGGAAGAGAATCTGGAGTTGAAAGGCATCACTATCTAGTTGTGTCCAGAGAATCTGCTCAGGAGGGGGAACATATTTTTTATACTTAGTAAGAAAGAAGGGTGGAGGAAGATTTACCAAATATTTAGTCTTCCTGCTGATTGAGGTTCTGTGAGTGTTAAACATAGTTAGAAAGACTTCCAAGGGACTCCAGAGAATTTCTGCTATGATGGAAGTTCTGGGCTCTGGATTTGTATAAATAGCCCACTGCTTTTTCTATAGACAGAATTCTGGAGGAGAAGCACACAGTTCTTACTGTTGAAACATGGTGTTTGTTGGTTCAGGGACACTGTGCTTCTCTCTGAAAATCTTCACAACCTCACTTTTTTTTTTCTTTTTATGGAATTTAATATGTTTACAATTACATTCCTCAGGCAGGAATTCCTAAAATCTGCTTTTCCCTTTAAAAGACACTAAATAAATAAACTTGTCATATTAAAAAAAACCCACAATAAATATTTTCTAACTGTAATGTGTATTTTTTGTAAAAATTTAGATAATTGAGAAAGCTATTTTTATATATTAAATGTAAAAACACTTCAGAGGGGAGTGTTTTCATTTTGGCCTTCTCCTGTAGCACTGGGGTTCCTTGGGCAGTAGCACTCCAGTGAATCATCCCCTCTGGATGAATGCCATAGTAATAAAGATTTTATTTTATTTAAGGATAATATGAACAAATGGGAGGAATGTGTTGTTCCTGGCTAAGATATATTCATATATTGTTCTGTATCTATATATCATATATTATTTGGCTAAGAGCTTAATTTTGATGTACTTAATTTTAAAGAATTTTCTAAGTTATTTATAAATTTGTAGTATTTAAAAAACTAAACAACTATAGGACTTGTATTACTTGTTACGAGAGAACCAGGTTAAAATACAAGTTTTCTGTACAGTGCAGCAGAATAGAATGTACTTTTATCATCATTAATTCCATTTTCTGAATTTGTAATTGTAGTGATATGCTAATGTTATCAGTATATAAATATGACCTTTTTTGCTGTAATTGGTGTTTTATTGCTGAGAATGTAGTCTTTTCTTTTTTTTTTTGAGACAGAGTCTCGCTCTGTTGCTTGGGTTAGAGTGCTGTGGCGTCAGCCTAGCTCACAGCAACCTCAGACTCCTGGGCTCAAGCGATCCTTCTGCCTCAGCCTCCCGAGTAGCTGGGACTACAGGCATGTGCCACCATGCCCGGCTAATTTTTTCTATATATTTTTAGTTGGCCAATTAATTTGTTTCTATTTTTAGTACAGACGGGGTCTCGCTCTTGCTCAAGCTGGTTTCGAACTCCTGACCTTGAGCGATCCTCCCACCTAGGCCTCCTAGAGTGCTAGGATTACAGGCATGAGCCACCACGCCCGGCTGAGAATGTAGTCTTGATTCAAGTGGGAGTAAGGAGGACTTGTGTTTTAAAAAACAAAAGATTCACATACAAAAAATTAACCATTAGGGCATGATCAGACTTTACAAAATTTTTTTGATTAGAAAATATCATTTTAAATAGAGAACTTTCAATTTCGTATTTATTATGTTCGTATTTTGAGTGGATGAAAAAGTCTCTTAGGTATTTTGAATTAGCCCCCCTTCCTGAGGCTTCTTGGTTGTGGAGAACCATGAGACTTGAGTTTGTGGTATCTTTCAGTTAAACAGCTTGCCTTGAGTGATTTTCAGACTAAATTCCTTTAACTTATCTGTTCATATTTTCTATCATACTTCTTATGGAGTTATTATTACTTGGATTACCTAATTTGTAATTCTCAAGTGCTATGAAACATTAAACACTATTAGCAACCTCAATCCGTCATAGTCTCATCATGCCTGTACTTCTTTAACTCTTAATCATATAGGAACATTTGTGGGAGCATGCCTCAGCCGTGACTGACCTGGGGATGACTCATAAAAATTCTTATAAAATGTATGACTGTGGGATGGTTTTGTACCTGCTGTTGTTGCCCTACTGCTTCAGTAAGTGAGTCTAGGTTAGAGTAAAGAGTTCAGGTTTTGGAGTCACATGGATTGTCTTGAATCCTATCTCTGCCCCTTAACTATCTATCCCTGTGACTTTGGGCAAGTCACTAAACCTCAGTTTCCTCAACTGCAAATTGGAATAATAGCAATTGCTTCCTAGGATTGTTATGAAGATTAAGGATAATAGTTAATTTTATTGAGCATTTATTTATTCCAGCTGAATACTGTTATGTACTTTATATTCAGTATATAATTTAATTTTTATATATATATATAATTATGTACTCTAACTTTTCTCAAAACATCTGTTTCTCCTCTCATCTCTCAAGTTCCTCCCAAGTGGTTGTTTTCTTTCTTCCAAGTATATTTCTAGTTTCTCTGTTTCTACTACTTATCCCCAAAATGGTAAGCATTGGTTTCTACAGACCTTCCTTACCCCCACTTGAACCAAGAATCAGTAAGCTAAGAAGCTCCATTTTATATTTTCATTTACTTTGTTGTCTTCCATTTTAAGCTCATTTCCTCTGTAGTGATGATGAAGGTACAGCTGGTCAGAACTCTGAAACTCAAAGGCAGCTAATACATTGGCCTGAAGTTTTCTTTTCACTAAACTAGACTAAAAAGTTTGACTCCCGAACCTTTCTTTATGGATCCTGTTTCTCATCCCCTCTCATCATTGGTATAATCTTCTTTGGACTTTCCCTAATTTTTCGACAGCTTCCTTTAAGTGTAGTAACCCAAACTAGATACAAAACTGCTTTAACAAAACCAATTAATGGCAGAGGCAGAAGGATAAAATTTCCATTTCTAAAGTTCTGTGATTTTTATTATTTAAAGTATAAAACTTATACTTATTTCAGACTTTTTATTGGCTTTTTCTTTATGTATTTGGAGGTTAAAATGTATTTTCTACCATGATATTTATTTCAGGATTTGGCGTTCTTAGGTTGTGTTTCTTCTTCCTTCTTTCCAACTATTCTACTTATATCCATTTCCCATCCTGTACCTATTTTGAGGAGAGGCAGTAAATATTTTCTCATGGATTATCATGTTTTGGGAAAAGTGTTATCCGAAGTGATCAAGATCACGTTGAATTTTATTACATCTAGCCATGATAGATCTGTTAGGATCAGGTCAGGAAAACAATCCACACTAAATACTTCAGCCAAGAAAATTTAATATAGGGAATGGGTTATACAGGTGTTAAAGGGCTAAAAAAGCAAAAGGGGAACACTGGGGTAACACAGAGATAATATTTGCAGGAGCAGGGCTGGGGGATCAAAGAAGAGTTTAGAATAGGGGCCCCATAGAGTTGGAGTTCAAAACCTCTGGAAGGTGTACTGCCTGTTATTGTTGGTATTTCTAAGGGTAACTTCTAAGAGTGCCAGAAAAAACTAGTAGCTGTCACCAACTGCTACTGCTGGAGTGTAAGGCCTATGCTGGGGTAATGCTGACTGGAAAAAGCATGTACAGTATTCTCCCTCTGGTGCTCTTATTGGCAGCATGAGGAAGCTAGCCAGCAAAAGAGAAAAGTAGCTTTCAGAATTCTATTTTCAGCATTACAGAGATAGGATGATAGCTAAATAACCAGGCATATATAGCCTCTTCTTCTTGTTACATGATGGCATAGGCCTTTGAACTCTTGGTCTCTTTCCTAGCCATGGGACCCTAAATGTTCTTTGTGCTGAGGGTTTGGAAGGAAAAGGGTTGTTACTGTTTTTAAATTATTTGAACTGTTAATATTATTTGAGGGCATGAGAAAGGACCACTTGCTCTATGATAACTGTGTCACAGCTTTTCTTGGGACCTTAGATTTAATCATGAGATACTTATTCTTTGGCTCTTGAGACTTTGTTTTTCAATAGCCCTTATTTAAAATGTAAAAAATTATGGCAGGAGTAATGATGCTATAAACAGGTTAAAAATGGGTTGCCTATTAGTCAAACATGGCCTGTAGTGGGAACCAATCTTTGAAAAGAAGATTATACCTTCTCTCTCATTCAGATATTTCCCTTCCTGCAGAGCTTCTTAAATTTTAATGTGTGTATGAATCATTTGCGGATCTTGTTAAAATGCAGATTCTGATCCAATATGTCCTTGGGTAGGGCCTGAGATTCTATATTTCTAACAAGCTCCCAGGAGAGGCTGGAGCTATTGGTCCCCATATCAGACTTTTCTCTCTCCTTCCCTGCTTTGAGAACCAATGGTTTGACTTGGATCCAATGTTGTACATGAGTTTGTATGGCTGAGTGGTGAATGATCATAAAGTAAGTTTCTTGCAAGCCTACCTAATTGTCTAGAAATATACGGACAATCTTAGTAGAAATATTTATAACTTTTTCTCTCCAGGTGGGACCAGAGGGGTATATGCCTCTGAATAGGCTGAGTTTTCTTCCATAATTTAATGCTGCCCTGGATGCAGAGGCATGCCTATCACTTGTAGTTTTCCTGGAAGGTCTGAGCTTTTCAATATTTGTGCACATGTTTAAGGGAAACTGAGTAATGGGGGATAGGCTAGAACAATTAGCAAATTCATGGATTTGATAGCTTGCCTTCATTAAAGCCAATATTGTTCTTATTTATTGATTGCTTTTGATGATTGGGTTTGGTTTCAGAAACTATGTTTGGTTTGAATTTCATTTTTCTACTTTTGATAGTTTCATGTACTTATCATCAAAACATAGGGTCTTGCCTTCAGCCAAATAAATGGCAGTTTTTCTTAATGGAACTTTGAATAAAGCCCAAATTTATGAACTTGTTAATTGCTCTTTGCATCTGGATTTTACTTTTCCTAAGGCATACGTCCTCACACAAATAAAATGTTAATCTTTTATTCTTTATTCAGTTGCCACCCTTTAAGATCCCTTCTCTGCCCTTCCCTCCTTTCCTGGATCTTTTCTTTCATCTTTACAGACAGATTTTGAAAGGTTCTAGGTTCCTTTTTGTCTGTTGATGCCTATATCAATGTTATCCTTAAAGTTTTAATTTAGGCTATGGGTAGACAGATAATTGGACTCTTAGGATGACAGAGTTAAAATCAAAGTTAAGGTTTCAGGGGATTCCTACAAATGGGTGGAAAAAAAGCTCAATTTTAGATTCCTAAACAAAGCATTTTGATTGGCACATGGAGACCCTTGCATGAACACAAACGTCCATATTTGAATATTTATAGAAGATAATCTGTCAAAATTACTGTTATTTTAATTTGCCAAGCTTGGCTGATTGCTGCAGTTAGATGTTAGTTGAATTCAAGATGAGGAACTGTAAATATGTTCTGGTGTGGAACATGGTTTTTGTCCTTGAAGCTGTTGGAATATTCCTGCCTCTACCCACTACCTACCCTCTACCCCCTTTTTAAACTGTGGAGCCTTTTTGTATTAGCTGAACTTTCATGTTATTTTTTTTAGGGAAAAAAAATTAAAGTAGACTAATAACTGTAAAGATTTTTAAAAACATTTTTTTTTACTAAATGTATGGACAGTTATTGATCAGGAATTGTTTAAATAATTTTAACTATTAGTCCAGTCTTTGTTTCAAAGGGACTGTCCTTGGAGAATCAAACCTAGGAATATTTATCTCATTTGAATGGCTTTGTGTATGATATGTTTCATGTTAACAACAAAAAACATGTATACTTCTAGATAATTAACATTTACCCTTTCTTTTATCTTATTTTGAACAGCTAATAATTTGTGACCCAGATTCAACCTATAATACCTTTCTTTGGAAATACCATGTGGTTTCGTCAGCTTCTTATGTTCTAGGGCAGGGGTAGGGAACATTTTCATGTTGGAAGTCTGCATTAATTTAGCTGTAATCAAATAAGGCCACATTTAAGAAACTTCCATTAGGCGTGCTTAAAAATGTACATTATTTTGTAAAAATCTAACAACTATGTGCTTAATTTCAAAAAATGAAAACTATTTGTTAATTTTAAAGTTAACTAACCTTTTAATGACTTTGCCGTGTCTGTTTTGTGGTGGAAAGCATTTGAATATTTGGTTGCAGCATGGAGGCCGTCCGCCTTTTCAGTTGATGTGCTAGATGGGTATCAGTCATTTGTCTTAGTTTTACCTTGCAAAGAAATATTCAAGTCATTTTGATTTGAATTGATATCACACTGAAATGCATTCCTATAGTAATCTTCTTTCAATAATTTACATTGCTGATTCTGTTCTTCATAAAATTTAACTATCTGTTCTCACAGAGATAAAGTTTTGGCTAACACCTGTCCCTGTGATAGCCAATGCACTTTAGAATGATATGGCAAATCCACAATGAATACCTCATCATTCAACTTTAGCATGTTACAAAACTGAGTATGCCATGTTGCATTTGCCGGAATATAGTTTACAACACTTATAACTTGTTATACAGTATCACTTAAAATAGTGGCTTTAGCATAGAGATTCTGCTGATGCAAGATATAATGAAAAGAAATGAGAACATCCGGATTTGTTAATAGTTTTTCTTTTTCTTTTTTTTTTTTT